>JAQFXM010000998.1:0-37708 GCA_034693345.1 Entomobrya multifasciata | reverse complement strand
TGAGAATATGTTCTCATAGAATTTCGTAAATTCCTAATGCTAATATAGGATATTCATCGCAATTAAAAATACAATACGATATCATTTTTATGAACATTTCTTCCAAGGGCCCCGCGCAAGCCTAGTCCGGCTTTGCATTCCATCATCCAAGTACAGAAGTAATTTAGAATCTATAAAGTACATTTATTTGCAAGGAGATGGAGATGACCTGTAGTAAAACGCATAGGTCGTAATCATTAAACTGAACAATGTATATGTTACTAGTTAATTAGGGTACGGCGCATCATTCCTAAAAATAATTATCAGTCTGTCATTCTTCCTGTCCCACTCAAACTACTGAACTTACTGAACTTCACAGAAAATCCATATTGTGGGGGAGGATAAAGCCCACTCGTTTTCGTTGGTGTAGATCAGTTCAGTAGTAACAATCCCATTTATGTCACTCATCACAATCACAATGTCTTCTATTTAATTTAAAGCGCTCCTTTCTTACAATGTCAGAAAACACGCCAGTTAGTTCTAATATAAATTAAACTGGATTGAGTTTTCCCTTTTCTAATTCCAATTTTATAATAAGTGCTTTTGTTAAGATGAATGTCAATATTTTCATTTGTTGTTTTTCGGAGCAAAGTTTTGGGAAAATGGAAGTTTAAAAGTCAACATTCAGAAAAAAAATATAACTGGATTTCTCCGGTTATTTCTCTGGATGCCCCAAATTAGGTATTGCTAATAAGTGTTTCAGTGAGTATAATAGACAGTTGAACAAAATCAAGAGCTTAATTCGACAATTTGTTTCTGATTAAGAGTTCATTCTGAGAATAAAAAACTAATTCGAAATTTTTGTGATTTATCCCTGCGAGGATGGTGTAATTTTTCCACTTTTTTGTATGTATGGATGCCAAACATGTTTACATATTGCTTTTTAAACTTTCTCTCTCGTTGTTCAGTTCCAAACTTGTTATGTTTGTAGGTGTATTGTAATTAGCAGGAGAAAAGTTTTCAAAACTATCATAATTACGCGTGCTTTCCCCTAAAAGTTTGTACACTATTTAATAACATTGAGAAGTAGTTCCAATTATATTGTAGTATAGATAGAATGATTTTTTAATCATGAAACTTTCACCTGAAGGTAACAGAACTATATCCAAACTCATATTAATTTGTACATGTATTTTTTCTGCAATAAATAGATAATGAACTTGCTACTTACTTGTTTTTGCGCTTTATTTGAGTCCAAGATAAGCATGTTAAATACAAATACGTTATAAAGCTTTCATTCTGCCAGGCTCATGTTAAATGAAAGCGAATAATGACAAAAATGGTATTTTCCTGTAAAGCGTTCTTGTTCAGTATTTTTAGAGTACAATTTAGTCAACTTGACTTCACCTTGCATAGACTTGAAATCTGTTTTGCAATCGAATCAACGAAAATGTGAATAACCTACATAATTAATTGCAGAAAACCAAAGCAAGCCATGACATTGGAAACGACAAAAGCATATTATGAAGCCAGTAAATCAGTATGTTAGTTCGTTGTAAAAATGCCACCTAGTGTTTTTGATTGTGCCAATTCAAAGATTTACTGAGTCGGGAAACAATTATTTTATTGTTAATGTTTTGCCGTCTTGGATAAATAACAGCATGAATACTTATTTAACAAACCGCAAAGCAAAACTACACAAGGCTTACCTGCAAAACATGCTTAGATAACTGCTGGAGTTAGAATTTCTCCTGTTATTATCATAGAAATCCGCCATATTGATGACAACTGTTTTCTTGTTCTGTTCAACTTAAGCCGCTGTCTGTTAGCAGGCTTCCAACATAACCCACCAAGAACCACTTCTGTGATCTCTCATGGTTGTTTCTCGTCCCACATGCCATGCGGAAAATAAGGAAAACATTGAAATTAAAGTTATGCTACTGTCATGCTGTTAATAAAGGAAAAAGTTTTTCCAGTAAATTTGCAATATCACATTATATTGTGGTTATAGAATGAATAGAGACTTTTGTGAAAGTTACGCTGACCGGTTTAATTCGGTTTTAATGATTGTTAATCAAACACAAAGCGAATGGAATTTGGAACACTGAAAGCACCCCACCTAGCAAAGGCCTTGGTTAATTATGATTATCTCTCTCAAATCATGTAATTGTTTACATTGCAGGAAAAAGTCAAGGAACGTTAAATACAGTTTTTACTTAACGATTATACATTCGTTTGTTTAGGTATTTATAATTTTTGGTTATGCAGTAAAGTAAATACTCCAATATTTAAAGATTACAGGAGACCCGGTTTTTCGACCTATCTGCGCTATTCATTTAAATTTGTTTTTCGATATTGTACTGTACTGACTTACATGCAATGTTTGTTCGTAATACAGTTCGTAGTTTAAAATTTAAATGGACTGCATGTAAAGTGAATGGACAGTGAAGTTATTTTTACAAACATGATTTTTCGTTCTTCCTTCCTATCTCTTGATGCATTCATTTATCCTTCCGTTTATCACGCAAAATGAGAACTATCTATCTATCTAGAGCGTGCTATGAATCTTGGTTCCTTATCCTCTACATGAAACATCTTAATAAATCTTTTTGATTGCTCATCATCGTCTCCTGCTGTTGTTATACTTGCTACTCATCTCTCATAATAATTGTTTAATGAAACCAGCTTCCATATGCACCCAAATTCTCACACTTATTATCATTCACCGTCGTTATTAAATTGTATTACTATCAGATTTCCTTGAAAACTCCTTAACTTCTTCCTTATAGACCCTTCTTGAAGTTACACTACTCACGTAGTCCGCAGAACGCTCTTTAACAAAAAAAAGCATGTACATGTGCCCATATTACTCATTGTTTCTTTTTGGATAGCTTCTTCTCATTGTTTGGTATTCCTGAGTCAGCCAATGGTTGCAAGCTTAAAGAGCTGCATAAATGTTGCTTCCTTACAATATTTTGCAGCTACAAGAATATTATATTATTAATTGAAAGTAAATCGTAAGTACTTGGAGTAAATGTATGGAAAGGATATTGTTTGTTATTGATGTTGCATATTTACATTCCTATACATCGCTGCATGACGATGTCGATGCTTAGATAGCAAGTTAACTGCATACAAATTTATCCAGTCATCTTATATTACTCACTTCTCTATACTTACATGAACGATACACAAATACAATAAAGGTCGTTATTCCTCTCTCTCTCTCAGCCACCACTGTTGATAAACTGTGCAATCAGTTATTCGAGAGCATAACACAAAAGCCAGTGCTGTTTGTGCACTTGCATGAACACATTTTACTTTGCTTGAAGAAGATCAAAGCTGAAGTTCTCTACGCATAAACCAACCAGTAGCCACTCAATTACCGAAACGAAGCCATCAAAAAGGTTTCATGGTGCTTCTGTGGCATATACACTTATTACAACAAGAACACACTCTTTTCATTTCATTTCTCGTTCACAAAAGAATCCACATGTAAAAAAAGAGGTGAAGTTACAACAACACTAGATCATTATTGTATCACAACCAAGCGACTCAACACCACGCTCTTGGACAAGCACAAGAGTTGTCAATAGTTTTTTTTGGAGTTTTAAACCATACCGATACCTACTTAATAGGAACGGCACGACATACAAATTATTGGTCACAAATGACTAGTTTTTACAACAATCCTTTCGTTTGAATAGTGAAATTTACAGAATTTTAATTCAAATTACTTCCGAACTTTTATTCAATTATATACATACTTCAAAATGAAGTTAAGAAAGCCAATTGGTGCATACAGACAAGCTTCAAGCAAGTATGGGTCAAACACAACATGGCAGAGCTACAAGGGAAAGGGCTCCTACTACGGTGGTGGCTACGCTGGCAAGTTGGCGGCTCGTCATAGGATGTCAGGTCAGACAATTGAGTTTTATATTCAGAAAAGAGGTTTAGATGGAAAAATGGTTATGGCATTGTTGTGGTGGATAGGTCATCCTTTTATAAAATTTTCACGTGGTAGCATATATATGCTTTTGTTAACATTTGCTCCATACAGTAAAATTCTACGTCAGAGATAGCCCATGCTCCAATATCTTGTTCAATGCCGGGTCGAGATGTCATTTTGTGAAACTAATGTGATTTATTTACTCCATCAGATGAATCCACGTGAACTAGGCAAAGTTAATTATAACTTGTAAATTTGCATGAAACCTTTCAAATATCGATATATTTTTTTAAAGCAATCATTTTTATAGTAATTTCATCATTCATTGCACTGAAAATTAACCAAAGTTATGGAGTTTGATTGGAATTAATTTGAAGCTCCAGTTCGCACCATTTTTTTGTACATGACTTCCGGCTTATATAACCAATGTATTTCAGCTCATTCAAATAGACGTAAAAGTTAATTTATGGCAAAACAAACTTTGGGAATAGGTTAAAGTCCTTGTATGAAATGTATGACGTGGAAATGGTTTTTCTTCTTATTTGCTTTTTTACTCTATTAGCATATAAATATATTTTGGTTATACAAACATGGAAGATTATACTCTTAATATGTCACGACGGGTACAAGGTCCGGCTTGTTTGTTTTGTGTTTATGCAAGCGTGGAGGAAGGAGAGGATTGAGGATATTTTAATGCATACCGAGAGAATAAATCGAATTGCTTTTTCATGAATGCATCAAACTAAATAGAAAGTTTGACTATTTATTTACTTCCACCAGAAAAAGTAGATGTAAGGCCGCTTATATAAATCCTTTTGAAAGATGCTTTCTTTTTCTCACCATATCGTGCTCCCACATACAATGCTGGCGATAGAAACGAATTATTTAATGGGGATTGTAAAGCGGAATTTGATGACGATATTTTGTTTACATTGTCACCCAAGAGTTATACGCTGTAGTTTACAAGACATTTAAGAACATTTCCCTAATGGAAGACGTAAGAACGTTGTCGTAAGATATTAAATGTACCATCATGACATTTCGCTATGCACTCCCTCTGAAGTTATTCATTCCCACTATCTTTGCACAAAGTTTGTTTTGTATGTATTTATTTTATTGCTAGTAATGCATAATGGAAAAGAGCACGATATCTAATGCCAGTACCTACATGTCGAGTTCAGTCAGTCTGTCAATGGCTCGATCAGTTTGTTAGTTGTTTTATCTACGCGTCCCAAATGATCTATTTAATGGATTGAATATTGCATATCGTTAAATAAGTGGACGACCATAACCAAGTCGTTCGCTTTTTCTGCATTGATTTGATATCATGTAACCCAAGCACAATATTCATACCTACCTACTTGCCATGTATTTGGTTTTAGTCACGTTATAAGTAATTTGATGATCATTAAGAAACTTCTCGTAAGAAAATAGCATAACAGAGTGCATTGGTCACTTGAGAGAATTGCGTACTCTGAGCCTCAATCGGAGAAGGTGGATTACCTCCCACCGCAACAGGGGAAAATTATATCGATATATGTATATATCTGATATATAAACATAGAAGTGGATTAAGTATTGTATATTTTGATTAGTTTTTGCACCAATTATTGGTCTTTGCTCAGGTATTACTTTTACATAAGAATTTGTGCTTGAACATATAATCAATTGCAATGGAATTCGAGAAATTTTATACGAATTCGTTTCATTTTCTCTCGTCTGTCTACGTGACATAAATGAACCGGCTAGCACCTAATTTTCCTATTAAAGTAATATGTTTTCCATTTCCAATGGCACCTTTCACAATGACCGGGGCATCATGATAACATGTAAAAGCAAAAGAAATCGGGTTTTAGAGGTGCGAAATTCTTGTCAGAAAATAGATATGATAAACAAATATGCTCATAGTTAAATGATAACTCTCGTAAAGAAAGAAAATTGGTAGTCATAATGTGGAACTAATGGAAAATCTTTTTTCTTTCCTGGTTTTTGTTTCTTTCTTCGCGTTATCGTTATCATAACCCCTTCACCCTTCGTTGTTGTTTATATCATTTCACCGATAGGATATTGGTTTTTGCGTCATACGTATTATATGCCCATTAGACCGATAAAACAATAGTAAAACAAAATATCCACTACGTGCACAAACCAAAGGTTTCTTACACGTTATATTTATAGGTATACAACACGCACCACGCAAACATTCAGTTAAAATGATTCCACTGGTCCATAACAGAAAAAAAACTTACCGTTATTACCATGTATGCTTTATTATATGATCTTTCATGAAAATATAAGTATACCATATATGTGGAACATTATAGAATTTTATGTGGAACAACGAAAATAGTTTACTTCCACAGTTCGCCTATTATAATGTGATATAACCCATATATATTTATTAAAATGTCATTATAAAAATGAAATGAACCGAATGCGTGCGCAAAGAAGACATCGTGGAACGATGGAAGTTCATGACTTCTGTTTCTCCTTTTTACAGTCAAAATGAGATTTAAAAATTTCCGAGTATTTCTTATTCTCTTATAGTTAATACAATATTCAACTCCTAAAATATGGTTCGATATAGTAAGCATTATTAGTATTTTACATACCTATTTTTTCAATAATATACTCTTATAAGCAAAGTTACTGTCAAGCTCCAAATAATTTATCAAAAATCTGGTTAGAATAATATGTACGCTTTACTTAACTGTGAAGCGTCAGTTAAGTTGGTAATTTCAAAACAATCAAAATTCACGTGATAGCTACATGCCAAAATATATGCATTTGAAGCTCGATTGGATATTGTGTATGCTTGTAATATTAATATGTACATCCAGTTTGAAGAGCAAAAACTTTTTATATAAGATGCTCTTTTTTGTTAGAAGGAGAAGGAAGTCAAAAGTTGGAAAGTCATTTACCCATCGAAGCGCATTTAAAATAGTGGTGACGATGATGCGATGAGACCTTATCAACAAGTCATTTAAACTTTTTTATGTATTTCTTGAGACTATGACATGCAGAATGCGTAGAGAAACTAATTACATATTATTATGATTTTCTTCTGCAGTGTATGATGGTAATAGTAATAGTGTCAAGCTCTGTTTCATTTTTCTTGTTGTTTAAACATATTATTTGTATATACTAATGTTTACTTTACCTATATACATAATTTTTGTATCATCGAAGAAGACCCATCAACTTCATTTCATTTGAAAAATCAAGCTTTTATCTTAATCTTATTTTTCACATAATAGGTTATACGGCTATTTTTTCTGTATAACGAATTTATTGGAAAATTGGAAGTTATAATGATTAGGAGAGGAGATTTCAAAGATCCGATTTTCTTTCTTTATATATTAGTATGACTTTCTCAACATATTACATACGGATGGAATTTTTCCTTTTGATTTTTAAGAAATACTGCTTCAACTTTTTTTTTATGATAATTTACGCACGTAGGCACGCATGATATCCAGTTTTATAGACTTGTTTAAAAAGAGTGAAACAGCTTATCTGGTTTTCGAGCTTGTGCATTGCAGAGCAGCATTGGTAGCAACAACAACTGAGAGCAGAATGATTGAAAGTTCAAGTTTTTCTTTCATTTGTAACTACAAACATCATGAAGCATTTCAACATACGCACATCCTGTATTGCGATATGGGATTATTCAACTGTTTAATCCGTTGCCAATCAGGGCATGCGTAAAATGCGTACAGAAAGTATGGTGAAGATGAAATCTAGTATTTTAATATCATTTACATTTTTGTAATGCGTGAATCTTGATTGTAATTCTAGTTGACGAAAAAAAATAAGGATATGAAATGTAAAATAGATTGTAACTGCATAAAATACATAAAGTAACGTTTGGGAGGAACTTATACGGAGATTAACCTTTGCCTTTCACGAAGTCATTTTAAATGCAAAGGATGAAACAGTTAAATAATGCTGTGCGTTGGTAGCAGATGAATAATCTACCAGCAGTACCAGCATTTACTACACTATCAGTCCTTTTTAGTAATCACAACAATAAGAGTGCGTGATAAAGGAATTGCGTACACATACATGCATTCATTGCATTGTGCGTGCATATATATTTTATATAACTATATATTCATCGTTATAAAAGTATATGATAATAACGATACATGAAAGAGAAAGAACGACACGTGTGTGTCCTAGCTTCATATTCTACGGAGGCTGATGTGCTTTCAATTTCAATAACAACTGCTCAAAACAAAACTGGCAATGCCAACTTACCAACAACAACAAAACTGCTTATAAGCATAAGCGTTGATGAATTTTCGTCATGCGTAACTCAGATTTTTTTTACATGTAAACTATCTCCATAATAATGTGAGAATGATATTGTAATCATTTTATATAATACCAGCTTTTGTATTGTATTCAGCAAATATGATAAGGATTGATCATTCCATATCAATTTTTTCGATTACATATTTCATGTATGCTATATAAATATGCGTGCGTGCAATTAGCAAGGTTTATAAGATGTACGTTTAAAAAAATTCTGCGCATGTGTTTGTGCAACCTATGTTAGTTTAGCTATCTACAAACGCATCATTGCATATTTTTTTCAGATTATTAATTGTATAAACTCAGCAAAATTTGGATTAAAAATGATAAAATGATCAAAGACTATTCTCCATTGCATTTATGGGAGTAGTGACATTAATGTGCATGATGGTTATAGTTCGAAGGAGTGGTTCCTGAATCGTGTTGGCACAAAAGTGATACCTTTTTCAATTTTATACTTCGAGATTTATAAAGATTCTTCGAGAATTCGAGATTTTAAATGTAACACAAAGTATGATTTCAAAATGTTTATGATGACTAATGACAATGAATCTATAGGCGGTTTGACGAGATGTTATTTTGCAACTTTTGAACAAGTGACATCTAGAATGAGCTAATACGAATACTAGCAAAAAGTTGTGAATATATAGTGCATGTGAATGCCATTATATATAGTTTCAATTTAGTTTAGTACATGAATTCTTGATCTCGTTCATTACATATATACTATATACATACATTAATAGGAACTATTGTAAATGATTTGGTCTTGGTCAAACTCAGCCTTTAATATTTAGGGTAAAAGAGATAGAGATGATTTTTCCTCAACTCTGATCAGTGTTTATAAACAGTAAACATGATGTTGATTGATAAATAAAATTATTTATTTATTGGATGTTGTTGTCTTCCTCTCTGTAATTTACTTGGCCCCATGCCTGTTATCATAGTCATGATCATCTCATGAATGATATGATAAATATAAACTAAACAGTGATGTGATGTGTGTCATGCGAACTTTTTGAATCTTAATATTTCGCATCTGATCTACTTGATTATATTTTTCATTAGAAACGAAAATTAGATTTTCTAAGATTTTTGTCATAAAATTTGTTATGCATTCTTTTTCCAGTGGAAGTAGGCTATATGCTAAGTTAGATATTTTCACTTCCATGAATCCGTTGTCGTACGTTTGAAAACGAACTGTAAAAAATGAGGTTTCTTTATTAGAACCCTTGAGTAAAGACTGCATATGTAATTTACAATTTCAATTTACTATCAATTTCACAGGTAAAGGAAAATACGGAAAGCGACCGCCATCATACACGACAGAGTACGTCGCCCCTTTCATTGATTCTGAAGATTCTGGTTTTGGGTGTGATTTCCATTCCTCCGAATCCCAGCTCAGTTGGTCCAATGACGAGGCTGCAAAACTAGGAGCCAACACAAATAGTACAAACTCTATTCAGCAACCCATTTTCAGTTTAACATCCAGATCGCTGAGTAGCAGCAGTAACTTAAGCACAAGCAGCCAGATTTCAACATCCTCCTCAGTTTCGACTTCGTCAGGTCCCTCATCATCATACTCAATCCCACAATTTTCAACATCTTCCCCAGAGGTAAGTTTTTTGAACTTTATTACGTGCTCGCTGTGTGGAAACTATGACTGATGTGGTTGTGTGGTGGAATACATGTATATTTTGTACTTGAATAGCAAATTGCCTATTCTGCTTTAAAAAATTGCAAGCACATTAAGTTTACAGTACTTCCTGGCTAATTTGCGGAACAGCAATCCTTATTTGTTGTTTATTAGGTGGCATAATACGAGTAAAATACTCTTTCGCATTTCATTAACTTTTAACGAAAATCAGTTTTCATATAATTTCACATAATAGTTTTTAATGCATGATTGATTCATATTTCTGCGTTGCATGTATTCGTTCGTAAAAAAAGATTCATTTACATATGCCAAATAGCAAAGCATGAGAACAACACATTTCGAAGCAAATAGTATTTTATATTATAATTTATATAGCACGCCTCAAGCCTTTTATCACTTTGCTAGCTAGTGATTCATACCTTCACGGTCAAATCCAGAAAATATTTAGTTGAGAAACTAGTATTTTCTGGTTTCTGTTATTCAGTGAAACAACTACGTTTACTACATAATCATAACTGAAAACTAAACATGATATTACTTAAAAACAAGAACTATAATAGTAAGACATACTCATAACATCTAGATAATTATACACAACACACCGAATCGTGGAATTTTGAAACTTGATTACGCACATGAATAAAAGTTGTTACGGTATAGGGTCAAGTTGTTTTGTGTTTTCAGTTTTATAACTATAAATGCAATGAGTTAAACTTTTACCTTTACGAGAACCTGTTCGGTTTCATTTTAAATATGTATCAATGTTGTCCTTCGTCCTTCGTTTTAGTAAAAATATGAAAGTTTGTATTACAAAATTAAATGCAAGTTTACCAGTAAGTTGTAGAGAGTAACTATATCACAAGCGACCTAAATTAATGGAAATAATTTTGATTTTTCTCAATTATCGAAACTGTCCATGAAAAAGCATGTTCAATGTTTTGATAGTTCTAGTTGTGTAATGCATATATTTGTAATTTGAAGATAGGAGGTTAATGTGTGATGATGATGGAACCTGAATGTGACCCAAGTTTAAAACGTAACGGGGAGTATAGTTTATATATGTAGCATAGACAGAAAAAAGACTGTTATTACAAGTGGTCGTATGAGTTCATAAAATTGTCTTGTTTGATTGCAAGATATCTGAGAGCAGAGTTGTGGTGCCATGCAAGGAATACATGGCCACTTTTCTTGATTCCTTTTATCAAAGAGCAAAGAAAATAAATTGGGAAGAAAGGGCAAAGTTCAGTTTTTGATATTTATGTGTGATAGATAAGCAAACATTTTGATGGTTGGATAGGAATTTTTAATTTTTAGCTTTGCTTGCATACGATGCATTTAGTATTATATGCCTACATACATATGACACACAGTAAAGAGAGCTACTGTTATTCACACTGATGCCATCTTATCCAGTACAATTAAATTAACAGTGCGTTGCGTACAGTATTTATTTACTAAATATCATAAGTCACTGTCTGTCGGTTTTTATCATATCTTTCATCATTAGCTTAACTAGTTCTAGAGAGCTATTGCTTCATATTGTATTACACTTATTTATACATAATTGCTTTTTAGATGAGCTGGCTTTTTGGCCTACACTCGCTCCAGCTTGTTATAAAATATATAATTAATTCGGCCATTTTGAAAGTGCGTTACATGTGACATGATATGTCAGCAATAATTTTATTACATTTTTTGATCAACTTGTACCAAACTAGATGGTATGTTAGTTTCAGTATAAAGCATTTTGTTTATTTGGCACAAGTTGTAATACCAAGAACTCGAAAAACTGCCCATAATATTTTATAGCTAGATAAGATTCAGCTTTAAAAAATATTATGCATCTAAACCCTAAATATATTGCAAGCAGTACTTAATCTGAAGGACTATGCAATTACATATTTCATTTAATTCACTGATACTATATTATCCGGATTATTCCGGTTTTGCATGGTATGAAATTCACTATTTCGTCACTCGTCAGCATAAATGAAAGATGGTTCGCAAAATCACGACAAATATACTTGTAACATTGTTATCAAAGACAGATTGCTAACAAGCACAACAACATACATGACTGAAACAATTTAATGAATTTCTGCAATATATGTACATTGTATTCAATATATGTATTTGTAACTTTATGGTTGATATGCTTTTGTGCGAATCTCCAAAACTTTAGGATTGGAATTCCTTTCAAGGAATAGTTACATGCATGTGGTCCACAAAATTAACATCGTGTGGCATATGTTATTGTAATATCCTGTTGATCAGCAGTGGCGATGAAGATTTAAAAAAGTAAAGGATGAAGATTACGTTCTCATATGATACTTATTCGTCCACTCATGATTTTGTTAACTAACAACACGAAATGTATCACCATAAATCATACATCCACCTTATACAAAAAGAAGGTACTTATTTGTGTTTTTATGCAATACACTGTATACGACGTACATATGTACGTGTGTACATTATATGAGCTAAATTTGTTTCTTTTGTTATGCAATTACATTATCTTCAGCAGCACAATAGCAAAAAAATGATTCGCAAGGGACAGTAAAGAGGAACCTGTCACACAAAAATATCTGCGGTAGACAAAATTGAGTACATAAACAAGTTATATTATGGCATTTTGTACATCTTGTCCATGGTCTTCTAGTTAAGTTGGTTCAGTCAGACCGACAGGTGTAAAAACAACAAAAACAGATAGACCTTGATTTTCTCGAAGATTTTTTGTTGTTTGTGCAAGTGCATACTGAGAAATACAAAATTGGTGCTGTTGTTATTATAACATGTATATTTTGAACAATTGATGATTCTGTCATTGTGTCATTAAATGAGAAGATGATCATATTTAATGTAATCCATTATAGACGAACAACAGCATAACATACAAGTAGAAGAATGCAATTAGAAGCAAAATGTATACCTGCAAGCCTACGTTTAAAAAAGTGTATGGATTTATAGTACTTATGTGCGTAGTGTTCTAGAATATTATAATATAATGCATCTTTTATATCTTTTATATAAAAGGATTGTTTGAATTTACTCATTCTCCAAAGCACAGTCACCGTTATCGTGCTATTATCCTTCAACGTTTCCTTGATCGGCAAGGAGGAAGTCGGAAATGACAATTATGACTACTATGTGTCAGTTCCTCTCACTTACTTAATGAATGCAGTAAACATGCATGTTCAAATTTCTTTCAGTTGTTTTTCTATTATTCCATCCAGCCGCATGTCTGGAAATGAAACTGAGCTGGAGACTCCTAATCACTCCAATGAATTCGCAAAAAAGGAAATCTTGTTCTTTCTTTTCGCATACTTTTAACATGCAAGCATGATTGATGATTCATGATACACAATTCATTAGCCTGGACTTTTCATGCTGTTATCTTTCAGTTTCCTCAACTTTAACAGCAATTCATTCAGTGTATATTTGCGTCATCATGATTATCATAAAATTCATCGAACTTGTCCTTTTTTCTGGTGTGAACCGAATCACCAGAACATGAAGCTTTTGATCATTATTTTATCACGGACGTTAGTTAGATGTTAAAACTTAGACTGTTAGCAACACTAACACTTGCCAAAAATAGGTCGAATTTTGAAGAAGTGTTGATATTACATTAATCAACAGTTATCAAGAGGATGGTGCGTGATCAGTATTTTGCCGATGTTGATTTTTGTAAATGTTGTCATATTCGTAAGCTTTGATTTTATGTTTTTACAATAATAAATCCTGGCACTAGCGATACCGATAGTTTTTGTTTTTAAAATTGAAAACATGTACTTTGTACAAAATAATTTGTAAACCTGCAGCATATAATTAACAATTAAGTTGACTACTTTATCTAGCTAGAGTTGTTAATTAAAGCAATTGTGTAAAACTTGGATATTACCAATTTACCTGCCTTTCAACTGAGATAATTAGAAGGTATTTTTTTGAGGTAATTAATTAGATAAAGGTTGGGTTATTAGACAAAGGAGTTTAACTTTATTGAGCTTGGCCATGCATGTTAATGTTTATTTCCTAAAGAATCAATCAATCAGCACTGAACAGATGTACTTTCTATAGTTCCAAATTTAGCGAAATGATGGTTTGGAAAAGTTGAGATGAAAAGCAGGCAGAAAATAAGTTGTTGTTGTCTTACTTGATTATCAGATCTTATCATAACAGTTTCAGTTTTAACCGGAAAAAACTGCAAAAAATGGTGTCATGTTTTGTTGTGTAGCATGTAAAGTCATGCGGTACATTGCTACATTCACATGCTGGTTCAATGTGAAAGCGTTGCTTTTATAGTAACTGCCAAAATAGCGTACTCTACTTTTTTGAGAAATACATACTTGCATTCTAGTCGAATTGGAATTCAGGGGAAAAGTAAACCAACGCACGTGTAGCATACATTTTTCTCCGAAATATTATACACACCAAATGTTAACGATTGAATTTATATTTCCTCAAAGAACGTGTAAAGTTGTCCGCATTAATGATGTTGACTTTGTGTGAAAATGTATGCATGCATGTTATTTTTTCTCGTCGAAAAATTTCTAATCAATTTTTAATATTTCGTTTTCTTTTACATTACATTTTTCTTTTTTCATTTGCATTATTTGGAGTAACCAGTCGAATCCAAAGAAAACAAATCATGTAGGTAGAAATATCGTAATGTCAAGGTTGTATGGTACAAGGTATTGTAATTGTAAGGTTACGAAAGCTTACAGGTGTTGTTTTCAGATAAATTCTATAAAAAACATTTATGCAACTATTCATACCTCTTAACAAGTGAATTATTTTAAGCCCTTGAACAAAAAAAACTATATTTGTGACAGCCTACTATTCATTAATTGATTGTTATGAAATACAGGGCTACGAATGATAACGTATACAGAATACAAACAGATTGCTAGTTCTCATGCAAAGAAGCAAAAAGTCGCGTGCATGCCACTCCAGTTGTAGTAGTAAAAATCACGAATTAAAATATTCGTAATGTAACGCCCAAGTAACATCAACTACGCTGTATCCAGAATACCCAGAGGACGTTTGAACAATGCACCCAAAGGTTTTATTCATATCGTTTGAGCCTAACTATAAGTGGTGGCATGATATGATAATAAGACATATTTTTGAAGCTCTCTACTTTCCAACAACGCACCACCACCGTTCCCATCCGAATGAAACTATCCATTGGTCGATTGGAGCACAGATAAGATGAATATATAAGAGTGAGTGGATGGTTGATAGCTGAGAACGATTTTATAGGATTCGATTCCAACTTCCACAGCTATACTTTCTGTACGTGCTTCGACTAAACTTTAATTATTGTACACTTTAAAAATAAAACGACTCCACTTATACTTTAAAAAAGCGTGACCAATGCGATTTTTTACAACTTAACCAGGTTTAAGTGATTCGGTTCCCATTACACATGTTCACCTACAAAAAAACACACAATACTTACAAGCCGAACGGTCGTAGAGTACACGGCTTCATTTTGGGGTACGTACATCCTTTCATGTATTATGTTTCTATTATCCATTGCATTCCACTTTAAGCGTATAGCTTTTTTGTGAAAGTAGAGAATTTACAATTGTAGGTTGATAAGCCCATATATATTTACTATTTTATATTGAAAGCATTGGATGAATGTCTTCTGAATTTACTTTCTTTGTGTGTATACAGTATAGTATTTTTTGTGCCTATTCGTGCCATCATTATTATGTAGTTTGTCTTCTATCTATGCTCTCAACTCTCAACAACACGCAAATTTTATTTCATAGCTAAACCTTCGATGTAGGCAGGGAGAGCAAGTTGCAAAAAACCGGCAATATTCCCCTTACATTAAAATTGTATTCCCCTCGTCATCATCAGAATAGTGATCTATCTGGAGCATATTTGATATTGTGCATTTTTAGGTCTTCTTCACTACCACAATACATTGCAAATGTAAAAGTGTCCATATTTGATACTTTGTCACATAGCTGTAAGTAAAAATTATGTTTGTTCGTTAGTAGCAAATTCTAGCATTGAAATGTTCGAATATACAAAAGCATAGTTGAGTTGAAGCTTGGCATCCGAGCTATCACGTTACTGCTTTTATGAATTCATCCTCTCGGGCAAAACGGTGGCTAGATCTTTAGAACACACACTATTTATAGTTAGTAAGAAAAATCTGTCAAGACGTTTACTTTACATTTAAACCGCTATATGGTCGATCGGTGGTAACACACCACCTCTATATATCTGAGGAACGGCCTGGCCTTCAAGTTCATGTTAATCTTTTTACGACCAAAATACGAGACAAAATGGTTGTAAACTAAACATTTTCATTCAGTTTCGAACTCATCTTCAAACTTGAATGTTTGGTGAATTCGTGGCTTTGGCTTTGCTTAGCCAATAATACATGTATCTCTACCGTGCACTTATTCCTAAAAACCAAAACCAGTTACCAACCCAGTACATGTGGTTTTACCACACTAGTCGTTTCAGCACAAAAACTTTTAGTATTCCGTGCGAATTTCATCGTGCCTGGATGCACAGTCGTTTTGGCCAATACTTTCTCAGGTATGTACGTTTTTAATGTGTACGAGAAGTAAAATTTTTTTGCGTTGTAGTTGCTATCATAGTACGAACGTATTTATGGAACGCTGACCTTGAGAGGTTGTTTATTTCATGACCTACCATACCAAAATGGTGAGTGTGCTGACGTTGTGCACAAGATGGCATTGGTTATATGGATTAAGTTACATACAACCGCATATATACTGGGTACATAATTGCTCGATATCGTTTCATTCATGACTTTCCCACGCAGCAAGTAATTATTAATGGTGTTTTCTTTATTGGAACAAATGCCTTGTCAATTCCTTCCAAAAATATACAAAACACATATTATTCGGATAGTAGATAGTAGAGCTTTTGGGTTAGTACTTATGTTCTTGTTTAATAAATGGTTATAGGCCATAATATCTCTAGATTTTCGGAAAGAGGATGGAATTAATCAAATCAACTTGATATTTACTTGTACAAAAACAAATTCATTCAAGGTCCTTCTGTCTGTTATTTTTGTTTGAAGAAATTTTTGTACTTGACATAAAGTGAAAACGTGATTTTTCATGTTATATGTAAACTGATGTAAACACTTAGGGATTTTACGTCTCAAGCTTCTCTGTTACTCTTACGTAATTGATGTTGTGACGATAATTTGATACATGTAACGGTCAGTTACACATATGTCATGTCACAAAGTCAATTTACATTATTGCGAAATTAAGCTCTTTGAATATTTGATTAGTATATATTCAAGTAGGTATATTAGTTCATTCATAATATATTTCAACCGGAATGTATAGATAATACAAACGAACAATTTGCAAACGTTTCTCATGGTTAAATATAGATTATATGTTCTAGAACTTACCTACGACAAAAAGGTTTTCCTTCTGTGCTTGTTTGCTAAAACTTAATCAGAGTTCATAACACGACAGAGGAGTGGTTTTCAGTAAAACTGTAATACGCATAAAAATACTTGCTCACCTGTCATATTATCTAATGCTTACATTTAGTCAGTTCGAGTTCAGTAATTTGCGGTTTACATGTTTCAACATATGCTCAATAGCTCAATCAAATTCACGATATCAACTTGTTAGATAACTCCTTGCGATGTGCCAAGGTCGTGCGAATCGTTAAATTGCTGAAATGTGGGTACACGAAGACAAACCATGAAATCAGGCAAGCCCATGATAGCATCAGGAAAATGGATTATTTCTGTCAGTTAGTTAGAAGACTGATTAATATTTATCATTATGAAATCCCAGCTCCTACACCGCTTATTTTCTCCCCTTTAAAATTCATGTACTCATTTGTTCATTTGTCGACTGTACGCCTTATTCCTCATCACGCAAGTGTGTCAAACAGAATTTAAATAACATGCATACATCTTTTGCAATTTGATTAATTCAAAACTAAATAGCATCAAATAACCAATCTTGAAACCCGTGCAATGTTCACGGAACTCATGCGAGTTGCTGAATAACAAATATTCAAGTTCAACAATAATTAATTGCAGCAATAAAAGTGGTTAGATTTTATAAACTTGGTGGTTTTTTGCAGTCCAGCAGTGTGCTAGACTGCTAATACTATTTTCCTCGCTAGAGTGTGTAATATTTGCAATAAAATTCACTAGAAAAATACATTATACTACTCGCAAGTAGTAGCGATTAAGTAACACACATAAAACAAATATTGCTTGCTGTATCGTGAAATGAACAATGATTTTCTATTTCCAAAGTTCTTTATGAAGCATTATAATTCCGTAGCAGATGTTAACTTTTATGACCATCCCACCCTACATAGCAGTTATAAAGTTCCAAGCAAAAATACAAAACACTTATGTTTGATGCTATCTTTATCTATCCTATTTCGATTTTCATCAAGATTTATGCATACATGTATATATAATGCATAAATAGTTTTATTATGTGAGGAATATGAGAGGATGGACAGGCATAATATTAAATAGAAGGAGAGGGAGGACATAGTAATTTTAATTTTTAGCGTGTATTGTATACTAGCTCTAAAAATGCAAATCCTTACCACACTAACCACTATCTTTTCATGCGTATGATCAAGGCAAAAAGTAGCAAAATACGTTTATCATGTGCATGGATGGGTTATATCGTTATTGTGATGGAATATAATTATCAAGTAATCTTGCTCTTGAATTCAACAATTGTATCTCATTCAAACCAGTAAAAACTGGTTATACTCTTTGCAAAAAAACAAAATGTGTAAGGTCAAGGATGGGATAGGAATACATTATACTATTATAGTACATCGTATGTTATTGTACTTTGTTAACATACTGTGTAAATTCAAGTGTGTGTAGTCCAGACGAGTTTGAGTTGCGGCTTTTATGGGTTTATCATTTTAATTTCTTTCAAAAACACTTCTTTTGTGATTAATTAACTGTACTTATCGATAAAATCTAACCATGAGTCCACCCATTTCACACCAGAAAGCCCTAACCTGGAAAACATAAATATGCCATGATAGAAATATGGGTTTTTACATTATTGCTCACATACAAAGTAAAACATGTTTTGAACTCAACCAACGCGATTTTTTTCGTTGTATTTTTCGTCGCGTGCCATTTTTCACTGGCTATATGGTTAACAATAGCCCATTATTTCACAATCAACTAAAGCGGAATTCCATTATCAAGAATTCCGCTTTAGTAAGAACCTCTTTAAATGGATTTTATTACATTTTACCTGAAGGTTCTTTCTAAAACTTATTGAGAAGAGTAAATTTATCAAACACAAAACAAATCGTTGTACAGCATTACCATAATTTAAGTACAAAGAATTAAACAATTTATTTTCGTACCATTGAAAAGTTCATTTTCAATTAAAGACTGTAGTATTACTTAAGAAAGTTGGTAACAATTGATATTCATGATGCGACAGTGTTAATTATCAAGAAGAATACGAAAACTACACAATATTCTATTTATTAGGATAAATAATATGTGCACATCGGTGTGATTAGTGTAACTATTAACCAAGTTAGTGTAGGTTGTAGGCGCATACAAAATTCATGAGCTCAATTTGAACTCTTAGAAATTTCGTGCATAAATCTTTTTTGATACATAAAATAGTATATATCACAGTCTTGCTTTTCATTTTATAAAGTAGATACAAAATGAAAAGGAACAGCATGATTCAAAAGGTTCTTGTGACACTTGTAGCTTAGATTTTCATCTTCATTAAAACTGAATACCAACAGCTAGACTAATCCATGAAAAATTTATCGTTCTCGCAACATTTTTTAACAAAAGTGATATGCTAGCATATTTTTAGTGGTGATTAACATGGCGTCTTCAATCCTGCTGCTTTTTAATATGGATTAAGCGAATGAATCTTATCAGCATCATTAAAAACTACTAGTTAGATATTTAGTTTTTTTTGCTAGAAACACTGACGGCTAAAGCAGAACTTTATGCATATTTATACAGCGAAGTGAAAATTTAGGTACCTAAATAGATAGAAGTATTTAGTGCTTCATTTGAATTAGTAATCATCGTTAATTTAAAGCATACTCACAAATTAGCAACGTGAAACAAGAATAACATATCGAGCCAATCTGCTAGAATTATTCCCTAACTCTATTTTTTTGGCTGGGGTCATTGAATACACTTGCATTTGCATACACATTGGCATTTGGCATTACCTATTCTACAAAATTAATCTACATGTACATACATATTAATATTGTCACATGTCACACTAATATAATCTGAGCTGACATTCTCGCAATATTATGAATTCCCCAATGCAGAAGCAATTTCTGACCACCCTCCTCCATGAATCCTTGGCCCAGGAAGACCACGCTGTTGATCAGTTCGAGGGGCCGTACTACTCCGCATCTTCAGTTTCCCCAATTTCCACTACATCTCCACATTCCTTTAGTGCTAGTGGACCCTCCTCTGCTGCCTCCTCTCCCGCTCTAACTCTCTCACCAGAGTCACCAGTTCAATCCGCTGGAAAAGTATTATTAATAGTTCCCGGAGCTGGAACAACTGCAGGGGTCAGTGTCAATGTCAGTCAGCCGTTAGACTTTGCCCAGGTGTTTGGCAAACTGTCATCAACAACTCCCACTACAACGACCCTCATCAACAGTGCCATTGTAAATGACTTTTTGCAAGGAAAAACAACCCTCCAATCAATAGCTGAAGAGCAAGTACAGAAGCAAGTGGCAGAACACCAACAGCAGCAGCAGTTGGCATTTGAGAACAACTTAATTAAAATCGATCCAGGAATCCATAATAAGTCACAAGTTGATATTGAAAACGAGTTGACTAACGACGTAGAAAACTTCAACCTGGCATATTCATTAAAATCCGAACCCCATTCTAGCCCTATCGGGGAAATTGTATCGTCACATTGTACTAACTCGACACCCACGCCAACCACGTCTGCCACTGCTTTCAGTGTTGCCGCAGCAGATTATAACAAACTTAAAGACATTCTTATCGAGAGCTCCAGAGAAGCTCTGGAACTGGAAGGGTCCCTAGCAAACAGGACACACAAAAGTGTGTCCGATGGAGAAAACATTGCAAATGTAACAACTACAGCAGCATCCAATACATCGCAGGTTGACCCAATGGTTATCTTGTCCCAAGCTGTTAATCTACAAAAGGTGGTTATAAATTTTACTGCAAATTTTTTAAAGCATATCATTGCTTCATGCAAAATTATCATCAGCTTTTTGCTCATCATCAAACAAGTGCTTGGTTATTCCGGAGTATTTATGTAAAAGCCGGTGACTTCCTACATCATCACACCAGTCCATCAAAGTCTAAATGTTTCAATATTCTTTAATTGGGAAACCTTCTCTCTACTCGTCTATCTGTCCTCATATTACTCTACTCTACTGCTTTCACCATTTTTCCTTTTGCAGAGAACTTCTTTCCTATTTTGTACATATCTTCTCATATTTTCTCTTGGGGCTTTACAAAATCATCAGGGGCAGATTGGTACATTCTTTTTTGTCTCAAGGAAAGGTTAAGTTCGGCTCGGTGGATAAGGAAAACATTGCATAAAATACATCATGAAATACCACCTTTAGCCAATAGATTATGTAGACATCTTTTAAAATTCTTTATCGACACAACAGAGTAGACATGCTTGACTGACAGTTGTATTTTGTATGCATTTACACTTCAGCTTTTTAAAATGCATACTATGCTTTTTTTCTTTTAACCTTTAAGCTTGAAACACAAGATTGCTTTGAGTAAAAGTGAATTATTCATGATTTCCATTTACTGCATATTTCATACTTGAAGAAATAAGATATGGATAATGGAAGATGGGATAAAATATTTTCTGGATTGCAACGGCATAATAATATACAGCAGCTGAAACTAAAACCAAAAACCATACACACATTAGCATTCATCATCATCATTTAATACTTGGTGGTTATCTTATGTGATGATAATGTATTCATGTCCACAAATGAATAATGGACGATTTTATGTTATGTCATTTCGAAGCAGCACGCCATAATTTTACTCAGTAAAAAGAGAGGTCTCTGATATTATCATTATCAAGTTGCATTTAAGACTCTAACCAAAAAAGTGACGTCAAAGAACTGGCTGCGCATTTTTATACATCAATTCTAAATGATGTTCTACCCTGACCACAACTGCTATGACTAGAATTGAGGCAGTAAATACCTACTTGTTGGCTGTGGTAGCAGAAAACGAAATTCCCAACGAATTATTTTGTTGTCTGCGTCTCTACTACTACGAAATTTTCTTTCAAGTTTTTTTCAAGGTTTTAATCTCCTTTCTCAATCCTATTAATTAACATACGCAGGTTTTACTTGGACTTTATATTTATTTACTATCCATGCAAATCCAAAGTCGTATCACAAAATGCAAATATTATTATATTTTCCAGTTTTTCCTCTTTGTAGTCATACTCTCAACCTCAACCAAATTTCTTTTTTATGGTATCGTGCACAATTCTAGACTTTTTAGTTCCACGTATATCATTCAGATAACTATCATAAAGCTAATATTTATAAGGCATTTTCTTTCGTCTGTTTTTTGTGACTAAAGTCAGCCGAGTTTGAAATATAAATGCTAGAAAAACTGGATTAAAGCTGTTTGCTCTTCAAAATTACCCAGTGGTCTATGTAACTAACCTACGTCAAGGATAAGAGTTCTATTTTGCACTTTGAGCCGTCCTTTACAGCTTGTTTGTTTGTTTCACATTGTATAAATTTTATTTGTGGATATAACATAATAGCATTAACATAACGATAGTACAGGCTAACGGGCTGACTGTGCGACTGGCGAATTTGCAAGCTATGAGTCAAGCAATAGGGCTTTTTGATTACATGTTTTCCTTATAAACTTGATTCCTCCATTCCATGAATAATCTCCTATTTTCAGTCTGTTTATGAAATGTTCACATTCGCAACGCAAATTGTCTCGTTGCTTATACTAATATGTAATATGCAATAAGTTAGTATATAAATATAAGACATACCGCTACACATTATATTGTGATAACATTCATACGTAACTTGATTTAATGAGATATACACTCAGAGCAGGGAAATGAGGATATAATCATAATGTTGGATGTAGACTACTGTGCTATAATGCTGATGAGGATTTACAATTTCGGATACAGCGACCTAGCAAGCAAGTTTTGGTAAAACATAATACAATGATTAGCGATAAAAAACAAGTTGCGATATGATAATACAATCATATAAACAAACACTATCTAGTTTGCTTTAACGTTTGCTCCTAACGAACTTTGGCACTGGGGAACATTAAGCAGATATATAATTCTATGGAGAGCATAGTCTCTTATGATGATGCTGGAGTTTTGTTTGTTGTTATTTTGTTGTTTTTAAAATTCGCTGTGTATGCGTAATGAATGTAAAATACAATAACATGCAAATGTTTTAGCAGCAAGTGAGGACAAGATCATTTTCATTTCTCTGTAGCATCAGACCAAAGTATTACTAAAAAACATTTACCTTTCGTTTTTACTTGATTGTTTGTCGTGTTTAAAAACAATCCTACATACAGTGTTGTTCTTCCTTGAAATGAGTCGTTCACTGCGGCTTGCAAACAAACTTCTATTCATTCATATAAAATACAATATATATCTGCACAAACAAATTTTATAATAATATAATAGCAGCTTGCACATTAGTAAAAGCTGTATGCTATACTTCTTGATTCATTTTGGAATTTGAATCTTCTGAACTCGTGGACAATGAATGATTTCTGATTTAGTTGTTTGTTGACACACACACATAGAGCATTAACGCTGTGCGTGAAATAATTTTCTCATCTTCTGCTCTTCCATTGAAAACAGGGTGGTGTACCTCTCATCATCACAGTACCAAACTAAATACCAATCTTAAATTTAAATTGGCTGAGTCTCTTTGCAATATGGCACTCGTCGCATTAAGCTTCTGAACTTCTTGAAAATGAGGTCTTCGGTCATAACATAATAAGTTGTCGATATTGCAATAATATTGCTGTGTTCGTCGATGTTCTGTTCTTATTTATTTATTTAAGGTCAATAGTCACTCATCTTCGTTTGACGTAAGTCATTTATTTTTTGATCCTTAAACTCCTGTTTGTCTAAACTTTGTACTAAAAGTTACTTAGTACTACCACTAACCATTTATTCAATTGCATTTTTCGCTATTGCCATACATTTTATTACAATCTTAGAAATAAACTTTGTTGGCTTCTACTTTACGTGGTTATTGTTATTGTCGCTATTTTTGTATATTTTTCTAAGTCATCATCGATATATATATATTTCATTGAGTATGATATGTGCATAGCCGAATTTCGATTCATATATTTGCTCTCTGCCAATGTCAATGTCGCGGTGGGTTCGTTTGCGGATGGTTATGATTGTGAAATCATGTATTTTCACCCTTTTCCTCTAATTTGACATTTAGTCTGTAGGCACAACAATTATCTCTGGCTGGATAACAAACTATGAACTACAGCTCATCTTGTTTGTTGTTATTTTTATTACTACTACAACCGTATAGACCGACTGGTCATTTACTCATTTTTAATCATAGTGCATAGTCGCGTCAAGTGTTTCGCTATATAGTATTTTCATACGTACATGTGATCATCTTCCTATATACTTGTCTTTTATTTCTGTTTATGCCTCTTGTTTGTTGTTATTACAATTCAACTTCTAGTATATATAAAACTTTTCACACTTTTCTGGCTGGTTGTCAGTCTGCGAGAAACTGCGTTCTATGCTACACACATACTTTTTAATCATGTTATTTCTGCTATTTTTGCATGGCATGAACCGTAAGTAAAGGAAAACAGGTTCAGCTCAACTTTATATGCATTCTAGTACGTGCACAACTAAATCAAGGATTTTAGTTTAAGTGTTGAATGTAAAATGAGTGTGAGTGTGTGTGCCTGACCACTTTTCGCATGCGTGTCATACAGTGTGAGAAGTGAGGCTGCAACAACAACAATAACATTTTTTTACTTTCTTGATTGTCGTACTTCAGGAACTATACGAGGAGCCTGCTTTGGATGGAATCCCAATTACAGTGAAAAATACTAATATAAACGGATTCGGCTTTTCTAAAGGCATAACTACTACAACTGCCGCATCGGTAGGTAATGTGAAAGGTCTTGTTGTGGATACACACCTTCCTTCCACAACACTTGTGTCAGTTTTACCACAACAAACTCAGTCAGTGTTGGATTCATCCCAACAACCCATGAAACTAATGCAGCTCACAGAAAATGTCAGAATGTAAGTGTTGTTTTTTTGTGCAAATTTTATAATGATCTTACATAAGAATAAATGACGTGTGTGATGTGGTAAAGAAAATTCATATGAGTAACAAATTTGTTTTTACTCTTTGATAGGTCTCCGGACAATAACGATCGTTCTGTAACAGTTCCAAGCGTTTTACCTTTTTCAGCACACCAGGTCACTACATCCCCTATCGCTACAACACCCACAGCAGCAGCAACAATGGGTATCAATTCAACATCCGCATCTAGTGCAGCGGCTACAACGCCGTCACCAATACCAATGAAAAGGTCACGTTTCAGTTTCCCCCACCCAGCAGCATCAAAGGGAACTGGGTTGAAACTTCGTAATCAAAATCATAATCAGAATTATATGCCATCCCGAAGCGTTGGCAAAAGGTTACCCCCTGGGACAACCCCCACATTAACTTCAAACTTGGCTCCATTCACGAGAGATGGAAGAGCACAGTTACAAATTGTGTCACAACCTGAAGAACAGCACAGGGCTAGATACCAAACTGAAGGATCCAGGGGAGCCATCAAGGACAGGAAAGGAAATGGGTTTCCAACTGTGAAACTTGTTGGATATGATAAACCGGCAACATTACAAATATTTATTGGAACAGACCAGGGGAAAGTGAGCCCGCATATGTTTTACCAAGCTTGCAAGGTTACGGGGAAAAGCTCAACCCCATGCATTGAAAAGAAAGTAGAGGGAACTATTTTGATAGAAATCGAGTTTGAGCCATCTAAAGAAATGGTTATCAGGTAAAAAAAAGCACAGCATGTTGCATTTAATAACGAAAACTGATGGTTAATTTGAAAGCAGCATATGCCATGTCATAAATTTAATGTATTACATGTTACTTTTCCCAGTTGTGACTGTGTTGGGATTTTAAAAGAAAGGAATGTCGACGTAGAACAGAGATTCCCCTTTCACCATGCTTCACAAAGTCGCAAAAAATCCACAAAATGTCGCATGATTTACAGAACAACAGTTGTGAACAGTGACGGAGTGGAGGAAACTCTTCAGGTTGCATCCCTCCCGATTCTTTGCAGTAAGTGAAAACGAGATAAAATCGAGGTGGAACGGATCATAGCACATGTAATTTACTTTGTGTGCATTACCGTTGTTAATTTTATTTGCAGCTCAACCACCTGGAGTGCCAGAGATATGCAAACAGTCATTAACGGAATGTCCTGCAAAGGGTGGATTAGAGTTTTTCATAATTGGAAAGAATTTCCTTAAGGATACCAGAGTTATATTTCAACACGAGGATAATGACGGTCGTATACTTTGGGAGGTCAGTTCAGAACCGCTGAAAGATTATTTACAACAGGTGGGTCATAATAATTAGACTTATTTGATGTCACGTAGCCCCATAAAAATGTGTTTCAAGATATAATGCATATATCTCAGCATCTAATACATATGTGACCTGGACCTGGCATGAAAAGACGGCTTTGTTATCATAATTATAACTAAGCATACAGTTCTTAATAAAAGGAATATTCTATTAAATCACCAGAACCATTTAGTCTGTGTGGTCCCTCCATTCAAGGAAGAAAAGCTGATTGAACCCGTGGAATGCAAGGTCTTGGTAGTCTCCGGCGGTAAACACAGTGAACCCCATAGGTTCACATATTTACCTGAAATCGCCTCTGGTAAGAGAAATTTTTGGCCAATTTTACCCACATGCTTGTTAGGATTTTTATTATATCTAGAGGGAATGACCGTATATTTTTGTATATTATTCATATTTTATCTTTCTGAAACAGTAACTACTCCAATTTTTTCTATTTTGAGAGTACTTTTGGCTTAAATGAAAAAAACACTTTTTGTAGCTCAATCACTCTTTTCTATTATTGTGAATTGACTAATTTAATCATTAGCTTAACATCATGTACTCCAGCTCCAATAAACTTTTGCATGATTGATAAAAGCTTTTTTATATTCTTTTTTCTCTAATAAAACAAAACGTAGCGAGTTGTACTATTAATGAGTTGTTTATATTTACCCAACTTGATTGAAAAAGCAATATTTCTGTCTAGTGTTGTAATTAATACACTTGTAGCTTGCTATAATTTTCCGATTAGTGCAAGAACAAAAGCTTTAATATTTACAAACGGTCATTCCCTCAAGTTTTGTGTGTTTGAGTGCGTGAACGCGAATTTCTGTCAGTGTTGATTCCCTTTCCACCAGTATTCTACACATCAAATTTGAAATAGTTATAAACATAAATTATTATATTGCAGTAGCGCAATAAAATTAACTTAATTCATTATATGATATATGGGATTTGCCCATAAGCTGCAGGAACCTACTCAAAAATTTCTAAGCATTTTATTGCTTACAAAAAACATGACATAAAATCATAAGAAATATATACAGCACAGCACCAGTGCGAAAATAAAGCTCGCTTTGATGTATTCTTGTGATGTTAGAATTAAATTTTTATGACAGGCATGAATAAAAACAGAGCTCTATGATTTATATATTTAAAATAGGCTGTTGATTATAGAATCAACTTGTTTATCCACGTGAGCCTGAAATTGATTTAAAGATTTTGTAGGATTGTACAGTAAAGTTGAAAATACATCAGTACGTACATCGTCTACCTAGTCATGCGCATCCATATATATATTTTTATACTGATATTTCGGGTTTCAGTCCCACTGGCAGAAACGTATGGTTTGTTGGGTGAATAAATGGGGAATGAATGATTGTTGTCTTGCTTTCTTTTAAGGGCGATTGAAATGCAAAAAATGAGTTCAAGACCAGTGTAAATTTTATTGCTTTGATAAAAAATGTTATATACATTGTTGTGTTATCTCTTTTTGTATAAGAAAACAATTTTTCTATACTTTTGATGTATTTTTGTCAATTGTTAGGATTCTTGTTTCGAAGCTTTCACTTGATGTTAGCTTTTTTCAATAAATAAAAATTGTATTTAGATTTTTTCTTTTTTAATTTCATGATGTTATGTAAAAATGTTTAAGTGTTTTTTGTGAGTCGTTGTAAAACTAAGCAAATATTGTAGCTTTTATTTCTA
Organism: Entomobrya multifasciata; assembly: GCA_034693345.1. Classification (NCBI taxonomy): domain Eukaryota; kingdom Metazoa; phylum Arthropoda; class Collembola; order Entomobryomorpha; family Entomobryidae; genus Entomobrya; species Entomobrya multifasciata. Next base: position 9,410 of record JAQFXM010000998.1, on the reverse strand, counting down.
TCTTTTTATAAGACAATACATAAAAATTTATGTTGATTTATATTTTTGGAAACGCTGGTCTTGTCTCCACCTTGGTCTTCCCTCATAAGTCTGTTTTGTAAAGATATTTTTTTTGTCAAAAGTATTCAATTTTTCAGTCTATAAATATTATGTATTGCCTATTGTGCAATTTTTGGGCTTTAAATGAGCGGAAACCAGGGTACATTAAGGTGAGTGTTGTCAGATCAGTTGTTGAACTGACCCGATGGTTTGCCTTTCTTTGCCCTTAGCATCGTAATGTGTTTCAATGGTGTTTCACTCGAAAGTGAGGTGTAGTACTCAGGTCAGCTCCACATCGACTCTGCCATGCAGGCTCTTGTGCCCCTTGGCGACCCCACTGGCTAAACGCCCAGGTTTCACAACTCTTTCAAAACCAATACCTTTTTTGAACACATGCAATACATGACAGAACATAACACTCTACACTTGACATGCATTACACTTTCTTAGTCTTTTCTTTAAAAATAAACATTTTTGATCTATTTTCTATACACATATTTTTAAATTCGTTATTTCAATGCATTTTAAATATTTTGTCCAAATTAATAAGTCAATGTGCTAAACTTTTCTAAAAATATTAAATCTTTTTCACATTTTTTACATTGCAATTATTTAAGCACCAAACACAAACAAGCACATTTTCTTTTTCAAATATTCAGTTCTTTCTTATTCCATTTTCACCCAGTTCAATTTTTTATCTACTTTTTTAACTTCGTTAAATGATAGGAAATACACGCATTACACTAAACCGACGATTGACTGATTCGATTCATCATTCACCATGTAGACTCTGAGTCATCATATAGTAATAGCCCGTAAAAACTTTGCGGATAGGAAATTATTTTATATAGTATTTTAAATAAACGTTATAGTATAGTAGTAGTACTACGTTTAGAAATGTCGACGTATTAGAAACGTCGTACTAAAAATAGGCCAAATTTGATATATAAATCAGATTTTAAACGGCAATATGTAATGTATACTCGCAAAAGCAACAATTTTGTTGAATTTTAAAATAGGCAAGACATTTCTTAGGATTATTTATAAGTATTAAGATTTAAGAAAATGGATTATTTCAATTAAAGTCTTCATACAAGTAGCTCCTTCATTAGGAAGTGAAAACGCATGATAGTAATTTAGGAAAAGCATCATACGTAGATTATTTTTGCTTAGCATTTTAAGAATATGAAGTATACAAAATATTTTAAAATATACATTACTGGGGAATAGTCTAGCATATTAGAGGGAAGCATAAATGGGGAAAGTATTTTAGAAAATATATTTAAGATTAATTGTGCAGTAAATGGCCTTAGGGCAGGCTAGATGGACAAATGACATTTTGCCCCAGATGACACAACCTACACATTGTTTTTGCCACAACAAACAATTTTGCAAGTACTTGTTCTTTTACAGGGTTGGTTCTTCAGATATGTCGATAAGCTTATTTTTGTTGGTTATGCAAGCACTTGCCAAAGTATTTTTCAGTAATTGACAGTATTTGGTTGAATTGCTTCACAAACTGTTGTTTTTACTTTGAAATATGCCAAATTTAATTTAAACTTTTAATATTTATGCTTGATATTTGCGAATATTTAATGCATCTGGCACGTTAACACTTGCCGATGCTGTGAAATTTTTATTTTTTAGTAAGAAACATTTGGCGTTTGCATTTGCTATATACTTATTTATTAAATCCGGGAAAGGCGGTGTGCTTGCATAATCGTTCACAGGGCTGCCGCAACCGTGGCCTTCTTCCAAAGCTTGTGTAAACGACCTTTACGTCGTTGTGCTTGCTTAAAGGGCGGAAAATCTAATCGGTATTCTGATCTATAGCTCACCTCGGAGTTCCACTTTCCTCCTGTGTACCAAATAGCCTAACTCCGCAATCCCAACAGCAGCAGGCGACATCACTAATCCAAGCGGCGATGGTTCAACAAATCTCAGGTACGCGTTGAGAATTCATACATGAATTGCACCACCATGAGTAAAGCCATGAGTCGTAAATTAATAAAAAGTTTTACTTCAAATCATAGGTGGCCAGGGTCTTTTACCAGTGGATATGTCAACTGTAAACGTGAATTCGTTAATGCCAGCCCGGGAAAATGTACTCGTCAAATCAGTTATTGTATCTTCTCCCAGTGATGGTAAATCAATACTTATATTCAAAACAAAAGTTAATGTTGAGTTATATTACAGGTTTTTGATGATCCAACGTTATTACTATTTACTATCTAAATACAGCGTGCTCCCCAGTGTCAATCACATCTCCAGATGGGAGCCATTGTAGCTCGGGTAGTCATAGTCAGCCAAGCCCATCGGCGACCGCAACTACTCCAGTGGCAACTACTACACTAAATCCATTGTCTACAATTGGCTTTACATCAGCCCCCATGATTCAAACTCCAGTAACAAATGTAGAGAGCCCCACCGTGGTCGCCAGTTTCCAATCTGTTTTACAACAAGCTGTGCAGCAACAACAGCAGCAACAAGCACAACAACAGCAAATTGAAAATAAACCGGTGGTTGAGCTGATGAAAACTACTTCAGAATTGATGGATTCTATCAATAAGCCCCCAGTCACAACCACATTTACAACTTTGTCGATGCAAACTGTCGAAAAACCAGTCGTTTCCAACTCGATCCCTCTGGATTTGCAGTTTCCAACTCAGGACCTTCCAACTACGGAAGCGCCAGCGATCACTACAGCAGCTAATCCTTTTCAATCAAATGAACAACCACTCAACTGCGTGACTTTGCCTCAAATAATGAGCGGAATTACAATGAATGGCACAATTCCTACAACGACCACGGCTTCTCCAGTCATTGCTACTACTGTCGCTGTGCCACTTACACAGCAGCAAAGTCCTCCCACAAGCGCAAATGATGTTACTACAATTGCAACAGGAAGTACTCCTGCCCAAGTTGCAGTATCATCCTTGACTGTGGCGGACTGCTTGGGTCAAGCAATCATCAAGTCAGAGCCAATGCCTACAATGAATCTTACAATGAACAACAATGTCGTCTTAACAGGTCCCCCCACGGTACCGACAACACTTCCTAATGGAGCCACGCCTCAGGCTATGGGATTACTAGGTGGAGCAGATTTACAACAACATCAAAGCACTATTGCTAGTGCTTTGTCACAAATGAGTGACAACGAGTTGATCAATTATATCAACCCAAATTGTTTTGAAGGTCCCCTTCTATGATCTCATTACACACCCTGTTTTACAAGGTAAAAAAATATGAATGAAAGCGTTTATTTTTGTACAATCCGTTCTACTGTTTAGCATGCAGGTACATAAAAATATGTGATATTTTGCAGGTGAAGTCTCTACCATCAGCTTAACTGTTCATTTTAAAGCCTTTGGCTACAAAAAAGAAATCTCTCACTTTCAGCAAGCTTTTCTAGAGTTCAGAGTTTTATGTTTAATACTATTTCGAATATAGTTATCGCAGTTTTTTGTTTGTTTTCTAAATACTAATATTATATAGCAGAGTACGATTTATCACGCCATTATTTTGACTCCATTTTTGTGTTCCTTTAAACAATATCAAGTTGTATTTACAAATGTATATATTTATGTATATATATAAGCACATTCAATCCTTACTTTCGATTGATATATTATCATTATCATGTACATAAAAACATTGAATTTTTGAATTCGTTAGTATAAATACATATGTACACTGATTTCCTGTAAATATTTTGTGCATATAGACCTTGTAAGTATCTGCATTTGTATGGTGCCAAGGTCTTCGGAGAGAATGAGCAAACAACATAGAAATTAAAATATTTTTTACAAGTAATCCGACTTGGGGAGGAAGTATCGATGAATGAGAATAGAAATGGAAACTTTTGTGTTTCCTACGATGTAAAATAAATTATGAATTAAGATTGCGCAGTTCATTCGTTGTTGCCATAAAATATTCTTAAATATTACATGTATATAGAAGAAATAATATGTTCTAAACTATTTGCGAGAAATTTTGGACATCAAAAGTTGCCAACGCTTCCTCTTGGTCTTAAGTCAGGTTACTGATAAACCTGTTTTAATTACTGTTTCCATGTTGATTTGTTTTGTAATCTTTGCCTAGGCCTTGGTTGGTGCTATTAATCGATTTTTCTATAATGAACGAACTTTTTAAAAATTCGTTTACAGTTTACGATAATATAAAAATGGGTATCTATAATCATTACTATTGTACCGTTCAGCGTATGCGACGAAGACTGTATAATCAGTGAAATGTAAAAAATGAATTTACTTTGATGCGCATGAGAGCTAATCGAGAGTTTATCAATGAATAATCTTAATACTTATTCAAGAGTTTCGAAAAAATATTTGTTATATTGTATGGTGAAAATATGTTTATAATATAAGCATGCTAACAATTAAGTGGAAAAATTAATATATGAAATGAAACGTTGTAAAAAATGATCGTTATATATTGTATTGAGTGCAATTTGTAAATACTTTGTAAATAATGTATTATATATAAAAGCCTTCTATTTCTGTGTGAGCTTAAAAACAAAAATTTAATTTATCATTCGTGTGAATCTTCGAAATTCTTGGTCCAACAGTTTATACGTTTTGCATAACAGGGCGATAGGGCAATCTAAATTTTATAAAAATGATCTAACGGACAATTCGTATGTAGGCTAAGTTTCACGGACTCGTAGTTAGAGATAGCATGTATATATATATCTATATCTATTATGAGCATTGATATTTTTCATAGTGACATAATCAGTTTATTCTGAATTTAAATATTATGATGAAACGGGCACTCAGTATGCCGTAGATGGTTTCAGGGGTCCATGTAGGTTAAAGCAGGGCTTTTAGAGGTGCCAATGACTGTAAATACCACAAAATTGGAACTCAACCTCAGTATAAAATATAGACTTAAAAAGTTATTTACACGAAAACTGAATAGCAATTTCATTTATTACTTCATACAAACTAAGAAATTTATTTAATAGTACATATATATATCGCGTGCACCCAGGTCCCAATAGAAATTAGCTGATTTAGATTCCTAAATATATACCTAGATAGAAACGTCCAAAATATATATTACACTAAGTTAACATGTTTATCAATCTAATATTTAAGCATAATAGATGCAATGGTTAGAATCAATGGTTGTAACAATTTTGAATATTATTTCATCAAATTTATGGTTATAAAGCGAGTGTATAAACTAACAATTTTGTATTCCTACTTATAGCACACATATTATATATTTCCTTGTACATATTTCATTGAATCAATAGTCAATTGCTTTCCTCTTATAGTCATTATAAGTTCATATATTTTAATTTAATACATTGTTATAAAATCTCTGAATTGCTGCTGCTTGGATAGGGAGGCAAAAAAGAAGATTATTTTGTTTAAAAAAACAATAAACTGATTATGAGAGGTATTTTGAAAAGAACGTGAAACAAAGCTTAAAATACGAAGAGTACAAGTATACACACTGACTATATATATAACCAATCAAAATGGTTAAAAAATTATTACACTCATCACTAGTTTGCTGAATAGACATATTATGCTATAAATCTTACATTGTAAATACTACAAATTTGTCAATATCAATACTTATTAAAAGTAGAACTTTAACCACGTCCCTATTATCGTTATCTTCAAGCTAGTTAAGAAGCTTCATTTAACCTTTAATTTAAATCGTTTTCACGAAAACGTTAAAATAGAAATACAAACATAAAATGTTATAAATACATATAGAGTGGTAATCACACAGCTCTAGTTGTTTTTCTGTAAAAAAACGAAAGATTTTAAATAAAATATTGCATGTATCTATCAAAAAACTACCAGATTGATCATTACTCATTACTTTATTTCATTCATAATCCTTCCAATTTGTCCATACATATCCCCAATTTTGTGGAGCTGCTTCTGGGTGATGAGCTAGGTCAATCATATCTCGTGCAGTACTATTGTATGATTTCAATAGTTGCAACAATTGATCCACAATTTCTTCTCTTTGTGTAGCCAGATTATTTTGTTCGCAAGGATCATCATCGATATTAAAAAGGCATGGGGCTGCATAGGGGTCACATGGGACCCCATTGACAATGCTGTCGTTGCATAAAACTTTTGCTGCATTTTGTAAATTAAGCACAATATCTGGCTGCATATTAAATCCAATGCTTTCAAAAGCCCTGGCTACTTCACTAGACAAAATTTTAGGAATTAGTTCTGCAGTTGTTGTGTTGGAAGGGTAATGCCCATACCAGCCGTCACGAATGCCCCAATCACTTGACGAGGTATTACCTGACATCAAATATTTTCGAACGTTAAACCTTCAGTTTAAAGTTAAGCCTTAACCTTGCATTTTAAAACTATTTTGTGATGATATACCCTGTATCAATTTCCATGAATCTAGTCGAACGGCTGAATTATTGTAGACATCATCAATGTTATAAAGAAATTCCCGTCGGGGTGACGCTGACGGAATTGTAGATGTTAATGTTTGCCATTGGCTGACCCCATCAATTCCATCGAGATCGGTCACGTTTCCTCCTAAACATTTAACATTAAAAGTACAAAGAACCCATATACCTATAGTAGTTACTTAATGATTTTACCTGCAGCCTCATACAGAGTCGGTAACCAATCAGAAGCATGAATCATTTCACCAGAAACTCTGTTTTGAATATTGGAACTCCAGATACAAGCCGCTAGTCTGGTTCCACCTTCCCAAAGTGTATTTTTCACCTGAAATTGTTTTTAAATTGAAAGTTTTCTGTATGTAATAGAATTCGCATAAAAAGTAGCATACATAAAATAGTTACTACCCCACGTAATGGCCAGTTGGATCCATAATTCAAGTTATATCCTGAAAGATGCATGATATTTCGCAATCTTTACTTTTTAAATTCCCCATCAATTCTACAAAAACCTGCTTATATAATTTCATTTTCACTCAAATAATATACATACGTACAACAAAACAACGCAACACTTCTATGAATTTTAAAGAAAGGTCAGGACAACTTGTCAAAGTAACGATGTTATCACATCAATCACATACCCATATCATACCATCATAACCACGAGATCGTTTTGACACTGTTATTGTCGTGAAACGTGATTTTGACATTTACAAAATAATGTGTAGTAAAAAATAATTACTTAGGTATGTATGTATGTATATTATTTACGCAATATATATCGGAGATTTTTTCAAGAAATTTTCAAAGTAATTCTATTGCCTTCTGGAGATCCGCCATTGTCACTAGCGAAAATTATTATTGAATTATTCAACAGTTCTCTGTTTCCCAGTTCTTTCACGATAATTCCAACCGACTCATCCAGTTTATCAACCATCGCTATAACATGTAATTACGTATGAAGTTAGGTTAGTACATTTTCTTACTTAAATAGGTTTAACTTTTTACCCTTCAGCAATGCCATTGACATTTCCAAATTTATTTCATAGCACTGATAATAATAAAACTCCACAAATTTTACCTGCGTATTTTCTCCGGTTAACGTCTTCAATTGAATCTCTGAACTTATCGATGTTTTCTTGTGGCGCCTGTAAAGGATCATACTCATTTCCTCCATGAGGTGCAGTGTGGCTTACCATTAAAAACATTGGTTTGTCAATAGGGTGCTGTTGAATCAAGCGTTTTGCTTCATTGGTGAAAAGGTCGGTGCTAATGGGACAATTAAAGGTTTCGCTTAAACGTAATAATTTTTGGTTTAAATTTGCAATATTTAAATAACACTAACTTATAAATTCCGAATGACTGACGATGTACATCCAATCCGTCTCTAAAGTCAAAACCCCAATGTCCCTAAAGTTTAAAGAAATTGACATGAAATGAACATTAAAATTACCATTGTAAGAAAGGATCTATGAGAGCAAACTTAACTGCATCTGTGCTGGTATGATCATAATAATCTTGAGTACCCAACCAGCAACCAAAATGAGTGTCGAAACCTCGAAAGGTAGGTGAAAATAGTTTGGTGGCATGCCCTAAATGCCATTTGCCAACTAAATGCGTGGAATATCCCAAATCTTTTAAATATTCAGGAAGTAGTTTTTGAGAAAGTGGAAGACCATCTGCGGTGTCTCCTCGAATTACATAATGTTGGAGACCTGCTCAACAGTTCATAAAATTAACTCGTATTTATAATTCGTCATGCGGAACAATTAATGTTTGCATTTTTTAAACCTAAATGAATCGGATATTTTCCAGTAAAGATGGCTCCTCTAGATCTGAAAGAATATATGTCAGTCGAAATTAAGCTTTACAAGTGATATAAATTTATGAAAGACAGAAATGTTTAGTTATACGGTGTGCATAATGGTGATGCATAATAACTGTTCAAAACTGTTCCACTAAAGGCCAATGCATCAATATTTGGTGTTGGAATCTGTGGGGATCCATGAAAGCTGAAGTCGTTCCATCCCTATAAAAATGGGTTAACTTAGCACTAGCTTAAACTCTATAATTACATATATATCATATCAACAAAAATACTATGTACGAAAAATAAAAATATATTATATCATACTGCGTCGTCAGCCAAAATGAAAATGATGTTTGGTTTTGAGGAAGGAACATTAAATGCACACACGCTAACAGTCACTTTCACAATAAAAAATAGGAATAAAACGAGCTTGGATTTGAAACAAAGCATTTCGAATTTTGACATTTTAAGCATGGTGTTGGTGTGTGTGCATTTCGCATGCATAGTAAAAACTGATTGATGGAATATGAAAACCAAACCAAACCAAACGAAATCAATCAAAACATTAAGTTGACGCATAATAATAATTAAAAGCCACTCTCAAATTGGAGATGGAGATAGGCATATAAGGAATAACACATGCTACTGATTATAAGGTTTATCTATCAGTCAGACACAAAACCAAGCCATGGTCAAGATAAGAAAGATGTGGATTCATGAATATAATTTGTGATTTTATATTAACATTACATGAATCATGAATGTAATGAAATGGAATTCATCAAACATTATATAATATGCTGGAGCAGTAATCAATGAACGAGAGTAATATTTTATTAGATAAACTTGAGCTTGTTGGAGTATTGAGTTTATAGTGTGGTTGTGGTTAAAAATCTTTTAACTGCTTCTATTATTATCATGATTGATATTTTAAAAATGATGTTCAGATGACAAAACTACTGAATTGAAGAAAGAGTAACATGTTACTCTAAGGAATCGGTGCTGAAGGTGAACATCGTTGATAGACCGCAACGTTGGCAAACTCATTTGTAAAGTTCCTCGATTTTCAAGATGAGAGTAGGTGTGGTGTGATTAACATGCTTGTATATTTTACAGTCAGGCAGGCTAGGCTGGCTGCTGGCT
>JAQFXM010000997.1:0-37710 GCA_034693345.1 Entomobrya multifasciata | reverse complement strand
TCTTCACATGTCTCTACATTACATGTCATGCTTCATCTTCGTCTTTTCTTCATGTCTTGACATGACTTGTTTACTATGCATTACCTATATAGATAGGTGTATATACATATATCCATCATTCCATATCATAATTTGTCGATATCATACCCGAACTTTGTTTCGTTTGACACGAAATCTTGTTCCGATTAATAAGATAAGGCTATTACCATGTTATTTTGACAGAGTATCAATTACGATATCGAATAAATGATTAAATTGAAAAACAAGGCCGCTGCGCTGCTCACGGAGAAGAAAGATGACGAGTCCCTCAAGTCGACAACATATAAAAGAGATTTGACAAGGTAAAGCACGGAATATTTTTAGGAATATTTTTTATTCTATTTGAAAATGATGAATGATGTTCTGTTTTTTATGTGGCCCAGTCAGGATTATATTGGGCATGCCAAACCTTTTTCATAACGCCACAAAATAATAAGGAAAACAATAATGAAAATTCATGTGTTGCGGTAGTCGCATAAGCTGACTCGCCATGAGACGGGTAAAAGTGCTTGGTCATTTATATGTCATGCTTTTTCGTGACTCCTAAAGAATTTCTTATGCACACTTTCAATCTCATTTCAAACATAAACTCCCTTTTCACCCTACAAAGAAACACTTTTCTTATTTTTTTCCTATTTTTCTCGACTGGAGCCGACTCGACCGCTTTACTGTTTTGACAAAATCTAACACCCATATCGATTTTTTTATTAATGTAATATAATTTATAATACAATCAAACAAAGATACTTACCGACGGTTTGGCTATGAGCCTTCCCCTTCTATTATAGCACACGTAATTTTGAGAAACCCAGCCACGTATTCGGATGGTGATATTACCATTTTTCATCATTGATTCAAGAACCAAATCTCCTGTAAAAACAATAAATAAAAATACATAAAAGATCATGTCCACTTCACCTTTTTTATTTTTTTAGCATTGCATCGCTTGGAATTATTAAATATATCATTAATCATCACATCTTACAATGTATCAAGTAATTTAGTGAAAGGAATACACATATATATCTGCATCATCATTGTTGGACAAATACTATTGCTAGAACGCTGTAAGAACTACAATCCTAGAATATTTTTGTGTCATTGTGCACTGCTGTACGTCCGACGTTCTTTGCATCACACGGGGTAAATCATGGTAAATTAAATAATGATGGTTGTTTGCCATGGGTGAAATATGATTAACCCTAAAAAGGTCTCCATATATATACCTGGTATTTTTTATCTATCAAAGATGCATACATTTTTTCCAGTAAAAATGTAAAAGTAAAGGATTTCATTTGAGACAAAAAAAATACTGTCAAAATCTTACAAAGAAATGTTTCCAGTCAACCAGCCAAAAAAATCCCATTGACCGACAGAATGAGCCAGCAAATGAACCTTTGTTTTTTATAAACATTTTGTGACCAAACAGCTTAATAGGTGAAACCTTATTTTGTGGCTGTCTGAATTTCACTATTCTTAGGAATTTCACACTTTATACTTTTCAAACAAATTGAAGCAACAGTTGATAAAAGTATCAAGACATTTTTCTTGAAATGTGGAGAGATTTTGATCATTCACGGAAATAACAAGGTAAAAAATGTTCTAACGAATTATGCATTAGGGTAGTAATAGCATTAAGTAGCATCATCATATCAGCATCGTTGCAACCTAATGCCCAAAAAAAGAAAAAAAGATGTTATCAAAAATCCAAGAATTATGAGCGTACTTTATCCCTTTTCAACAATTTTCTTTTCTGAACACACACAAAAAACATGGGATTCTTTAATGATGGAATGGTTACTCGATATTTTTATTGTAGAACTTGTACATGTGCATTTTTTACTACTTCATTATGTTCACTACAGACAAAATATCGTTAGAAATTTATGTTTTAACTGTCTTCTGGCCAGACAAGTATATTTTTAACTTGAAAATTCTCGAAACAATGTTTGTCCTCGTATTCATAAATGTACTTTTGTAACATCATAAATATTTTGAAAAGTCCTCACTAAATTACTATTGGTCGTTGACTGATTTGATTGGCGTGCTATCAACTATATCAGTGTAGAGATTATATTTACGTGTTTAAATTCTTCCGTGTTTTTTCAATTCTCATAGGTCAGTGGGTAATTGCGTATGCACTTACTTTGTTTACCTATGATTGGAATATTAATAAATAAAGCAAAGTTTTGATATTACAACGGAAAATGTACGCACGTACAACGTCAAACTATCCTTTCAAACAAACAATCCTTTTCCACATTTAATTTTTTCGCAGAATTCTTGTAAATACGGAAATAGCCCATTTTCTCTGAAATTGTCAACTTTCATGGTATTGATTGATTTCGACTAATAATGCGTAATTAAGGTTTGTTGTGCAATGACTAACTACGAACTAGACAACCAGTCATTGGTCGGCATCCGTGCGATAAAAATACAACTTTCCGTTTGCAAATTTAGATAACGCCATAAAACATGATGTTAGCTTTAAAAGGACTATAGACAAAAGTACACTTGCATTATAAGAATGTCATCATCATCAAATGATTAATGCTAATATCTATCTATTCCTATTAAATGTCAACTTCTGTATGTCTAAAATGTCATCTGGAATCATGTTTAATGTCACTTTAAACGAAAAAATGAAGTCATCCTCCAAATAGATATGAATTTTAAATGAAAATTAATGAATGAAATGTAATGTGAAGAGAGTAATGATGAAATCATCACTTAGACTCTCTAGCTCTTGGATTACGTATTCAGACTCTCGCCACAGTTTTTGTGGTCCGAATACCAAATACCCGTATCCATGGAAAAACACAAATAAAAATAGATAATAATACGCACTCTTTGTGAAATATGAGTGCTGTACCAATGTTTATGTTTCACTTTTACAATACTGAATACTGACTATCATTCTCATAAAGCTTTGGTAGTGCATTGCACTAATGACAAGTTCTTTTTTTATTATGGAACCGCCGTAAACATAAACTACCTATCTATTTTCTGATAATGATAACTGCAAGACATAAAAACTGCATCGAAAGTGTGACTCATATTACTATTTATCATGTCTTCTTCGTGTGTAAGTTTCATTCATAAAATTTATTCTGAAGTAGTGTGCCTGTCTGTATAGCGTTTCATTCATTAAAAGCAGTGCCGTTTTATGTGCATAATGTGTCCATTCACTGACATCACATCACAAAGAATACCAGAAAAATATTATTATTTTTATTTATCATGAACATTCCATACATGCATACCAATATTCAAGTGCAAATAAAGTCAATTAATTCATGTTAGCTAACGCATTTGTCAATTGTTCACCATATTGACCGTTTCATGTTAAGATTACAAAAAAAGATTTGTTGACTTTTTGTAATTTTGTTAAATGTTAAAGGTATATTCAATATTATCTCACCATGACAAAATGATGACCGCATCATAAAACAACAATTTTTCTTGCATTCCACTTTTGTTTGCTAACAAATCATAATGAACTCGGTTACAAACATAACAAAGATTTATGTTTGTGCAAATAAATCATTACTCATAAGAAGGAAATTATTTTAATGTTATCAATCGAACGGATACGCATTAAAATTGGAACGTAGTTACTTATGTAAGTATTATAACTTCAGTGCTGAAAGCTCAAGTTGTGATAATGTGCTGACTTTTAGGCTTTGGAATACAATTTTTAAGTTCATTCCTAAATTACAAATTACGTATCATTCTGTCTGTTATATTTTTTCTAGAGGAATGGAGTGTAAATTACGTGATGACGGAACTACCCAGGAATCAGTTAGTGACGAAAACCAGATGAATGTTTCCGACAAATAAATTCATTTCGATGCTGGATACAAGTGGTGATTATCTTAAAGATAGTCTCTATTTGTTATCCTGTCATTATGGTTGAGGGGAATTATAAAGCAACTGGTACATTTCTGGAACTGAAGAACAAAAAAGGTACGAAAAGAGGGAAAGGGTATGAGAAATGACTTTTTAAGATCATTTTTCTCTCCTTTTGCTCCCTCTCAATAAAAGCCAAACTCGAACATGTGATAATCTCAAAACTGAGGAAATGGTTGTTGTATGATGATTAATGTGAATAAAACCAGTAATCAGCCGTTGTAATGAGATAATTAGGTAAAAATTGCCATTTCATCAAGTGAAGAGAAGGAGGAGTGAAAATCAGAAGTAAATTAATCATAATATTTTACATGAATTGGCTACATTAGATTATCTATGTAATCACCATAAAATGCCGACAGTCTGACTTCCATCTTTTTTGGAGAAGTTGTAGAACAAGTGAATGGCGGAATACAAATAACTTAAAAATAAAAAGTATTACTTCGTCTATCAAAACTGGAAACATTCTTAAAAGTAAAAGTGGAATTTACCTTTTTAGAGGACGGAATATATAAAAAGACGATTATACATCTATCAATCAATTTTTGGTTTTGCCCTCTCTTCTTCACGTGTGTTTAAATTACAGAGATAAAGATCGACAATGAAACAACATTTGGTTTCAGGTTCATTCAGTTGGAATTTGTGAAGAGTAAACAATCGTCCGTTGAGTACACATTTACACACATGTCAATACACCGTGACTTGTCATAGACTAGCTAATAAATAAAATTACATCATCCAGCCGACACACCCACGTACTCATAAGCAAGAACCGGAATCATTCAATTAATTTCATCCATTTGCATTTTTAGAAGTTTGCATGTATGTCATGTCATGCCAGCAAATGAAATAATACGTCTTGAATAACAGCAGTACTATTTTTTTAAGAGTTACAAATTACTAGATTTTACAAACTTTTCATTCTACTTAACCATCAAAATATTGTGCAGGTGGCACCATTCACCATTTCTTGTAGAGTTTCTTTGTTTAAACGATGTAATATATGAGCTAGAAAGGTGAATTTATTGCACATGCAACTGTCCTTTCCAATTCATGAATATGCACTACAATTAAAATATTCAAACTTTTTTTCAAATCTATGCATCCAATTTCATCATTTTTTTCTTGTTTGCACACTCAATTCTTCACCAAACATCAAGTAAAGCGATAAAACGTGTTGTTAGACGTGGTTTATTGTGCAAATGAGAGAGAAAGGGAAAAGATAAAATAAGATGATTGCAGTACGCAAAATAACCATGATGTAATTAAATGTGCATGCAAATAATGTATTATTTTTTATCATTGAAATAAAAAAATGTTGTCGGCATTTTGAAAAAAAACTGCAACTTTTGCATTATAATGCCATTCCATTTGTCATCCGCACCAGGCGCAAACTAATAACTTTGCACCATTTTGAATCCCACTGTGTTCTGTCTCTACTGGGTATGCGGAACCAGAAAGAAAGAACGAAGCAAGTCAGGAAAAAGCATTTTCTACAAACAGACACAGAATAAATTAAAACAAAAAAAAACAAATGGTCATGATCACATATCAAGAAGGCTATCAAGAGTTCGTGTCCTAACTTGTAACTCATAACACTTTTGTATGCTATGAGACAACCGCGCATGAATGTAAAACAACATGGTTATCATATTAGGTAAGTACATATCATATTATAACTGCAATAGTTATAACTCTTAGCAACACGTCGCCTCAGAAACATCTTTTCGGATTTATTGATTTGAAGTTTAGACAGTCATCATCACAATATCATCATCATTTGCATAATCTTTTTTGCATGTAAAATGCGAAACCTGCCGTCGTAAGTCATGGTAATATTATTCATACTAATGTTTGTAATCACTATTCTTGTGTTTGCTTGGTCAAGCACAAAATTGGTGAAATAAAATAAAGTGTATGTGTCGATAATTGTTGTCAATTGTCACCATTACAAGAATTACACCATTTCCAAATCATACCGTTTACATCTATCAATGCTTGTTGCGTGATGAACTGAGTAGGTAAACCTGTGGTAAAAAGTGTCAAAAATAAAAAAAGGTTAGAGCAATGAATCTATCATCAAGGCCGGCTACGTTTGCGATTTACATTCCAAATTATGAAAAAATATCTCGAATATTAGCCAACTTTGAACATTGAACTGAACCGAGTGAATCATTTCAAACCCAAGTTTTTCAAAATTTTGCCTAAAAATTCGTAAATGTAAAAATTGGTCGTACTTTGGCCCGGGCCAAGCAAGTTGACCCAAGAATAATAGGAGTTTTCTCATAACCATAAGAATATGAATAATTTTTGCAAGTATATTTTAAGACGCAAAAGACAGACATTTTTTTCTTGTTACCTTGTGATCTAGGAAAGTACCCCTCCACTACTTGAAAAGTATTACAATTTTATCCCATTACATTTTTTAATCGTACGTCATTCAAGGCAGCGAATAATTGTTCTGTCAGTAAGAAAACTCCCTTCAGTTCAGTACCACAGGTTATGTGTAAACGTTATTTACAATTAGACAGCCAACATGACACTTAAAAGCCTCTAGCGATATTGATCTCTACTGCCGTAACCACAAATCGCCAAAATGTAAAACATCAAAATAAAATTATCAAATAGTCTGCTCCTGGATCAACTTTTTTATTTATTACAATATCGCTTTCAAATTAAAGCGATGATTACATCGCAAAACACTCTAATTCGAGTTTGTTGTACAATTAGAGTAACCTTGACCACAACGACGCGACGGCGAGAAATAAAATAAAGTGCGAACTAATTAGTGTAAGACTCACGGAACATGTAAATATACAGTTTTTTTGTTAATAGTAATTTAACACTTTGTGCACTCCTTCTTTTTATCCTTTTATCGTTTTACAAGCAAAATTCAACGATTTGAGTAGTTGACTGGCTACTAGTAGTAGTACAAGACGTCACTATAATTACAATTACCTCTACTAAATTCCCATATTATTCTTGATAAGGAAAAAAATGTACACTCCTTTCTAGTAATGAAAATGTCAGACAACCCCGTCAAATCCATATTTATTAGGACTACTTTGGAACGTGTAAATTTTTTATACATGAGCATACAAACACAGACATACACAAAAACGCAAAAAAAATCAACTGAAAATCCCATCACACACACACAATCACAATATTTGCAATTTAATGGCAAGTGAGTAAGTATCACAGCAACTTTGGTTGAAATTGTCTGCATGTCATTGTAGGAAAATACTGCATACATAATTTTGACATGAAGACTGAAGACAATACTACTGGTGTCTATACCAATGAACATTCTGATGATGATGATTAAAAGTGCCGTACCGAACTGACAAGTCATTTACGTTAACATCAAGGCAAGGAAGAAGAAGCATACTGATGAAAAAAAAATCTCTGAGTTTTTTTCAACGCATTTACCATGATTCGTCGTTATTTGCTAAATGCCTACTAATATCGTCGATATAAGAGAATCCCAATACTATTGATACTCATGAGTATTTCTCTTTAAAGTCATAATCTTATATAGTCCGTGAAAAACAATGTAAATATTTGCAAGGCAATTATTAAACTAATCGTTGTAAGTAGCTTTCTAATATTGTTATATCTGTTATATTTTTCATTAGATAATATATGGATTCAGATTTGCCAATATTTCAAATAGTCCCAAAGGTAATATTACATGAAGAAGCACGTGTAAAAATTGTAGAATATGTTTATTATGTAAACAGTGTACATACATACATAAGTAAGCACCTTCTGTCTAATTGAACATGTATTACTGCGATTCTCTTTGTTTTTTCTTTGCAGTATGCTATTATGCAGAGAAGCCAACAGTTTTTGTAGTTGTGTTAAATAAATTGGTGAATTAGCTAAATAAAAATGAGAATTCTGCTTAACTTTACAAAACAATAACCTAATACACCCCCAAAAGTTATCGGTTTTGTTGGACTGAACTGCTAAACTTGTATAATTAACTGTTCCTAAAGTTAGTAGTCAAAGAAGATGGAATGCTGAAGGAATAATTTTTAGGGAATCTGGAATTTCCCAAAGAGTGCGTAGTAGTAGATAGATATACCGATTCATCAAGTATATGTGTCATACAATTTACATGTCATCAAAATTAAATTGCTTTAAAATACAAGCAAGATGTTAATCAGCATCGGAAAACCTAGAACTTTTTATAGGACGATGACGCTGCTGATGAGTGAACGGACTAGTGCCATGCCATGTGCTATCATACAATGCACCCAAATAACGCAACGGAAAAGACTCAATATTAATTATTTTACGGGGATGTTTATTCTTTGGGGAATTCATAAATTTCAAAGCGTCGTTGTAAATTATAGATTAAACGGACTTCCCACAACAACATTGAATTAACACTTCCCACGTGAAAATACGAATGTATAAACGGACTTTCCAAATGAAGATTAGATTAATAACTTGAAAAGTTCTCAAGAAACAAGCACGTCACATAAATGAATGTATTCCCGAAGCATCATCATCGGTATTGGTATGCGCATAGTTTATGGCTTGTCCTCAAACAAGAAACCTGGAAAGAAGGTGGAGATGAGATGAATATATTGAAAATCGTATTTGGATCGTATCAATGATCAGCTTGTTTAGGTAGTAAAGTTTGAAAATGGGAGATTTGAACATTCACAGAAGTGTGCAACGAAATTGCCCGAAGGTGTGATTTCCTCCGCCTTAAAACATCCGTCCTCATAAAAACTATGCCTTTCACACCAAATTTTTTTGAACGGTATATTTGACTGATATTCTGTCCAAATCATCCACCATAATCCTACAGTCTTACAATGCCTGCAGATACGCAATTCACAGAAAATAGGTATTTCCTCGAGTAGTTTTTTTTACAAAAGGAGAGAAATAAAGAATGAAAACAATCCTCTTTCGGAAAAAAAGAATGAATTGAAGGAAGACAATAGAGAGATAGAGATACCTTTGAGCTTTGTTAAGAAGGGTGGCATTTCTATTGTGATCTAATGAAACGAATAGGTGTAGAACGTCCGACAGATGAATATCTTTATCATAGGAACAGTCTGACAAAGTATGACACTTCAATGTCAAATAGTACTTTTCTCGTAGCTCCTGGCAATCAGATAACTAACTATTATGTTCTATTTTACCTTTCAATAATGGTGAAATATTACCACCATCGAAATCTTTACAAAGTTTTTCATACATACATACATCGTTGAAACCCATCTACATCCGTTTCCCATTCAATGTAATGTAGAATTTTGACTTGGTTATCTTAGATTAGTGTCTTAACAATACAGGTGAATTGGCTTAATTCTTTTTCTCAATGTTCACCATTATTAAGTTTTTGATTTTCGATGATGAGTAAAATTAAAAGAATATTTCACGCAATCGAAAAACCTTTTATCTGAGGAAAAAAGTACCAAAAATAAACGCAGCTGAAACGGATGTCATCGTGGAGACGATTTGATGTATCTTGCTTTACAAACCATGAATTCATGCGGCCATGCCAAAGTGAGGAAAGTTATGAGCATGTTTCATGGGATTTGTTCTACCTCTTTGTATGTATGTACATTTGTCTGACACTCTGGTATTGACTCATCTAGAAATTTGTGCATTGCTGAGAGACATATTAAGTACGAATCCTGGAACCAGACACCTACATAAAAGAGAGATGCCTTTAAAGAAAAAAGCGCCCCACTGGAGTGGCGACATCATGAAGAAAGGAAGAGACATTGACTAATATATATGCACATAATATGCCCAACAACGTGGAAATGAAAAGGTGTTTTTCTTTATCATTATAGGTAAGTTGTATTTTTATAAACAGATAAAATGTTAAAGAGCAGATGACAACAAAAGAAAGAAGAGTTTTTAAAAAATGTGTACGGAGACACAATTTCTAGAAATCCGTATTCATCTAAAATATACCTAAGCATTTCTAGTTTTAAAAAAATATAAAAAAATATGAAGTGCAACTACCAATATATTGAGAAGGATGATGTGGGTAGTGAAGAGAGTGGTAAATAATAGTACTCATTTTTTGTATAAAAGTAAGTGATACAGTTTATTACCAAAATGTGCATCCTGGTTACTTAGATTGCGTACCTTGGTGAATATTTAATACAAATATTAATATGATTGTCCTTACAAGCATATAATATAGTTACTTACCGTGCATATCAGTTGTATTTCTGGTGGTAGAGACTTTGTCGTGAATGACAACTTCTCTGGCTGAACAATGATGAAAAAGACGATAGGCCCTCCTTTGGCTTCGATTCTCCCGTGGACGTGGACCTTTTGATGGACGATAGAGTATCTGCTGCAAGGGATTTCTTGACGATTCAATCGGCGCGTCTACGGTAAGCATCCCTTCCACAATCATCGACTGTTTAAAAAAACATACAGACAAACAGGCAGTTAAGACCATGTAAATAAAAATGAAAAGAGTATTGTTAATTTGTGTATCGAATATCCAAAAAAAGAGCTACTGCTTCAAATTTCACAGAATATACAATAATAATAATGAACAAAGTTGTGGATCTGGGGTTTGATGGTGGCATTTTCTTTATTCTTCATATTTTACATTTTTTTATTTGAAACGTACGCTTTTCTTATTGTGTCCATTATTTTGAATTGTATACTTAGGTAAATGCGGAATTTTCACTGTATTATGCTCTGAAAATGTATCTCGTGCGACTGGCATAATCAAAGCACCGGTAAAATTGGAAGGTATTGTAATACATACATAATCAGTATCGAAAAATATATTATTTTACTCGTTCACTCTCAGTTCTCAGCATGCTGACTGGAGAGAGAGACAGAGTCTTTGGGTTCATTCTGGTATGCGTTCATGCCATGAATGAGACTTGCATGACAAGTATGAAGTAGTGAAAATGTCTAGTTTGGTTTGCCATCTCATAATTCATACCCTCAAACGACTGCTGTTGTATTTCATAGGAAAAAAGGGAAGCTGTGATGTGATGGTCACACTAAAACACAATTGAAGAGACAACCCACCACGTTGTTGCTCTTTTTCTTGTCAAACCTGCGTAAAAAGTTTGTTTAAACGTTTTTAAGCGCAAAATTACTTTTTACCTTAGAGTCCTAGATAAATACAAATGCCAATGAACGGTTGTAAATGAAATTTAAGCTCAAGGGTTTAAGAAATGGGAAAAAACATATTCATTGAATGATGGCATGGGATGCTAACAAAGTTATATATTTGCCTTCATCAAAGGAGCGAATCTTGAACTATTTGTCCTACTGGGTTTACTAGATTAAATATTAAAAAATAAAAATTATTTGCTAAGGTTTGGGGAATATAGTAGGGTAAGTTCGATAACCAGGCAAAAATTGGTGAAACCGGTGTCTGATGAACACATTTAATATTTTTAAAAAAATAAACTTACTCAAGTGTAAAAATTAAACCCTTTGTATTTTTATGACCAAGACAAGTTACATGAACAGAAGTTACGTAGACGAATAAGTGTCAATGGACGCTGTTGTGAATTTCAGCAAAAATGGTAATAATACTTGGCTACTTTGTCCATATATCTCATGAAAAAGTCAACTTGACAACAAGCAGAGACATAGAAACCAGTTAAACTCAAAAACTACATTTTCCTAATAATATGCTGTCTGATAACAAAAATTTCTGGCAAGGTCTGTCTGAAGACTACCTCAGTTTGAAAATTGATAGCGTGCTAACTTTTCGTTTCAAAGGCAGATGATACATATTTTGCAGTAAATGTGCGTGTTCAAAGTAAACAATGAACACATCAGAAAAATCAGCGATGTTTATTTTCATAAAAATTGTATGTGATCAAGTAGGTGTGTACACAAATCTGTGTAGAAATTTAATATGTATTAAATATATAAATACATTTTCAAGTGTATATGACATGACAGAAACGCTAACAAAGTAATGCCGCAAGAAAAGTTATGACAGTGGAAAAATCTGCATAAAAAATGTCGGACTATATAAACCGGTATTTAGCATGCCAAAGACCATTATGATAATGAAGTAACTGGATGAAAAGTAGAAACATCGTTTTTACAAATCCACCTTGTCTGTCATGTGAAGGGTGTAATAGCTTTAAATGTGAAATCCACTTTACTTAATTCATTAAATTACAACTTTTAGTACATTAGGTCTTTAACAATAAGTGTGGTTATCGATTTGCGCACTCTGTTCTATGCCTAAAATCAGTGACAGAAAAAAGTGACATATACGGATTGTATTATTATATTGTACACTTATTCAGTTGACTACATCATCAGAGGAGCAGGTTATATATTTTGATTTGTCTTCCTCACCCATAGAATAACAACCTTTCTTTCAAAATTCAAAAAAAAACCTAGAGGATGATATGACGATACAATGTCATCAACGTACCATTATTACTGACTTTCATCTCTCATGAATCTTTAAATCTACCCATCTTTCAGTTTCTATTTTTTATCTCATATAAATATATATTGTGTATGTATGTATTTACATAGGATGTTCATGTTACATTATAGTTAATTTATATGACCCTGGCCCTGCCTTGCTACTGCTGACTACTGACGCGGCGAGCTAAAAGTGTTGAAGAATAATGCGCGACATGTCATAAAGATATGGTATGATTCTTATTGGGGCCAGCAGTGATAAGAAAGTTGAAAATTTTCATCTCCCATTGTGCATAATCGTGAGTGCATGTTCATATCATTAGATGAAATAGCTGTAAACTGGCTCTACAACACTCTACTCATTTAAATTGTCATAAAAATGCCAATAACTGCAAAAAAATCCTGGGATATGCTAATGCTCATCTTTCAGAGTAATGAATCAAAGTTGCTTCTGTCTGTCGAAATAAATTTTCGTCAAAGAGAGTTAAGTGATGAACCCTTTGCACCTTTTACACTTTACGTAAGAAACAAAGTGTTGGGTCGACTGATCTTCATTATCTTTTTTTTGTGGCTTCCTTGTGTGACTTTTATTGAAGTTTATTATCACCTCTAAATTTTCAGTATTCATTCATCGTAACAAAAAATGTCTATGCATGCATTTATCTCAAAGAACAATTTAATATTTTATTTGCAAATTCCAAAGATTACTAAACTTGAGTGTAAACGCCATGTAATTCTCTCTCTCTCTGATGTACTGGTAAAATGTAAAGGGATAATATGACAGGCATTTCTGGAAAAGCTTGTTATTTTTTTAAAGCACATAAAAACACAACAAAGACCACCACCCACCAGGGTATTGTCGGGATTATATTACTACCTATTTGCATTTTTCGCCCTTTTATTGCAAAACCTTATTTATTACGCTTCTATTAAATCGTTTCCCTGCTGAGCTTCGCTTGTCAGTCTGCTCGTAAATAGCAAAATGATTGATACATGCAGCCTTGAAGAATGGTCAGTCGTATATTTTACTTTTTACTTCAAGATTTTTATGATTTTTTACAGACAGACGGTTTGAAAACACCCTACCTATTGGGATAACTCAAACTGTTAATAGTTCTTTTATCACATTCATAACGCATTTTACATTCTCCTTGCAATGTTGGCGCTACTATCTGTGAATTGATGTATTGGGGAAAAACTGCGCAAATTCACTTTATGTTACAGAGATGCGTTATTATATAGTTTCGTAAAAATACCCACTGATATGCAATAGACATGAAAAATTATATAATTTTACGATAAAAAAACTTATTTCCTTTTTTACTTACCATGACGAGGACGATTATCAATTGCAAACAAACCAATAGAAACCTGTGAAAAAGAAACAAACATATTTATTAATATAACGTAATTAATAAGTAAGCATAATAAATACATAAAATGAAGGTAAGGTAATGTAAATTGTTTGAAATTATAATTTATAGATTATTGCGTGAATGTCAAGGACACTGCTTAAATAAATAAAGCTGAATTTAAATGGTCATTATATTTCTGCCAGGTTGACTCAAATTAAATTATCCGAAGGTCATAAATGACGTTTTGGGCCGTAGCCGAATCTTATTGTAAACATGTTTGAAATTTTCCATTTTTTTCTATGATTTTTTGTGTTGTGTTGGAATGAAGATATCATTCTCTCAGTAAACAAAAAAGAGTCAAATGTTAAAAAAATATTTCTATGTGATGATAAAATATAGTGATAATCTCTCACCACAATTGTATAATATAACAAATAACTTCAATATATTGAAGTCAAATTGACCAGCTAATTTTATTTATGCCGTTACCTTTAACCTCGCCTAACAAAGTTGCGGAAAATGGCCTAGTCGTGCTGCTAGGAGGAGATCATAAGTTGTAAATAAAACATGCTCTCAAACTATAAAACATCCTTACTTTCTATAAAAATTGGAGTGCTTATATGGATAATGCGATTGTGCATATATTTAGCTCAATATTAGAAGAAAAGTAAGTTAAGCAAAACCGGTTTTCTTGGCTAGTAAACAAATTTCTGCTTTTACCCAAATCCAGCGACAAACATGCGTAAACAAAGAAGAAAATAAAACATTAGTATGATCATCTAAGCTAGCTAAAGAGACATACAAGATGATATAGGGAAGTAGCGTGTGCGTGAAATGAACCTTAAATATGTAAGAAATATATTCATAAAAATGTGTCTGAGTCGTTGTTTAATAAAACTATCAAATTTCAAATCATACCTGGGTCGACTCATACGGAGAAGCAAAAGTCCAAAAAAAAAACACTTTTTAAAAACAGAGTCGTGACTCAATCATCTTCTTTAAAAGAAGGAACATAAGAACTAAGTATCACATTGGATTTCAAATAAGCATAACCACTATATCAGGTCAATAAAATCACTAGCATCATCTTCCAGACAGCTGAACACATTGTGTTCTTTACCGGCCGACTCTCTTTATCAATCGGCACGTAACGAAAGCAGACGTAAAAGATGAAAACTACACTCTTTGTTGGAGAAACGACTTAAATCCTTGTTAAGCTTGCTGTCCTTCAATCGATTGACATTAGTGTGGTTTTTACATTTAAAAATGTTCATGCATACATGCAATAAGATGAATGTACAAAAGTAGTTCCTCGCTCTACAACATTCATATGCTTTTCTCTTACAATATTTAAACATTAATAACTGTGCCTTTAAAAGACCATTTAAATTTCAGTCATGAAATGCACTTTACAGAAAATCAATTTATATTGCACATTGATACACAGTAGGTTTCACAGTGTAGACAGGAGTTGTCGAAAACATTAAAATTTACCGATTATTAAGTAGCAGCACGACAACGTCGTCCAAACTTATAGCCCCATCAATCAACGAAAATGGCATAAACTTTACTAGATCACTTTGTGAACTTTCTTTGTTCATCGTCAAAATGCCGGCTTGTATTCTTCTTGAATCTCTTACGCACACTACAACAACCACTGATTTCACTGCTATAAGTATTGTTGTCACAGTAAAAAATCTTATACAGTCATAGCACTTATCATGCCAATTGCCAAATCATGTCATAGACATTCTGTAAAGAAAGTCCACTTTTACAACAATAAATGTCAATGCTATGTTGATGATGCTCGTTGTGGTGTAAATCAGTTACGTTTAGAATACACTGAGCCTCTCGTCTTCCTCTCGGCATTGCATCCAAATAAACACAAAAACAAAGAAGAAATGTTTTGGGAAGAAAACAAAAACGATTGCATTCACTGAATTATTCAGTGAATTAAATTTTTTATTACAAGTGTAATAATTATAAAAAAGTTAACATACTTGTTGTAGATAATGGATAATATATACTCAAAGTAGTTTTCTCTTGTGACAAACTTGGTAATCATAAACCAATGAATGGCAATAAGAGTGACAAGAGTAATCAGAACAACTCATTATGCATAAATAATTAAATGAGGCTGAGGCTGCTTGCCATGCTAGTAGACAGCCAACAAAGCTGTCAAGAGAATGTGCGAGCGAGAGCAAGTGTGAGCAGGAGAGAGAGAGAGAGAGAGCAACCTGTGAGAATGTGTGAGCTGCAGTACAGCAAATTTGTCATTGACGACTGAAGTAGAAGAAAACCACGACTACCCTAATATTTCAGCACAATTTTTTTTCGTACTATTTGGTCACGAAAACTGGGCGTTTACAATTGCTCTGATGCAATTATGACTTCTTCATTGAATTAAAGCACAGACACCAGTTACCCCCAACACCGCCGCCACACTTTACCACCAATGTGCTTGGTCAATTATACTGTTGTTACTGCTTCTGCTGCGATAATAGAAATGATAATACCAATTGTAATGGTTTTGTTTGTGTAAACTTACATACTAAAAAACGTACATGGACTCACTTGACGCGATAAAGATGATGATGATCATCATCATCACAAAATCATGCTGTCTTTTAGGCAAAAAAAAAACATTTCAACGTAACGTTCTGAAATGGTGAGAAAAATCCTGATCTTCTTTAGCATAATCATCACCCTTGCAACTCTTTTTTTGCATACCAGCATACACACGAGCTGATTTAATTTTTGCTGTCTCGTGCCGTGCGCCTGTGGCTGGTGCATGTCTGCTGCAACTGCCCACAAACATGAAAAAAACTTAAGATGCACCAAGACGACTACGGCGATAAAATTAAAAGTTACAGTAATAAAATGTAAATATGTATCCATTATCGTATCATCATCATACTCTTGGGATGATCATTATTATTAGAATATACCTTCTCTATAATAATACGATGGCCAAACTAATATTTTAGTGTTTTAATAGATAGGATTGTATTTGTTCAACAGATTGCTATAAAACTGCTTCAGTAACAGGGCAGGGAATGCTGTTCTTATTTTGAAGCTTTCGTATATTTAGTAATTCCCTTTCTCTCTTTCTCCACTTGCTTTAGTACATCAGCCTAAACGAACTGGTCAGGTATAGTTTGCCGTGTAGAAATTTATTGAGGTTTTCATGCGTGTATGGGTCCTATCTTTAAATTTCCTTAGAGTATGGATTTCAAAAAGTCAGCAATCAATTGCAATTTTGCAATACAGCTTGAAAGTTTATGCTACGTTTATATAACCTTTACTATTACTATTAGATACAATGTGTAAAATTTCCGAGGAACTTCATTACAGCTCATAGGTTTCCTTGTGAGCACAAATAGAGTAATAGCAATTTAAACGGCAGAAATAACGTGCTCGTGCGTAAATGGAATTATGAAGATTCCAAAGATGGAAAAATGAGCCTAAAGTGCTGCTGACACCACGACGACGACACCTGATATTATTAGGACATTTATACTTACAATACAATTAGTAAGCTAGGGAGACCAGCAAAGTTCAGGTAGACTTTTATTTGCTTATTTTGTCAGTCATTTTTAGCCATTTATGTTTTAACGAATTTATTTATGCATGTCCCAAAGATCAGTGTCTGCATGTCTACTTTTGAAATATGGTGGTGGTGTGAACCCTGTCTCCTAAAAATATGGTCGTTTTTCACGCCAACGGCAAGCCTTCTAATAATGAGTAACAATAGCTGACATAATAACATCGTTTTTTATAATAATGAGTAACTTTGAATAAAAATCGATTTATTTATTTTTCATAATTTTGAGCATTGCAAAGTTTACACGCAGCCTACTTTTTCAATCATTTTTTTACAATGCAAGAATAGCACTATAGTTATGCTAATTATATTGTCATTATCTATGTACAAAACTTACAAGATTCTTCGAATCCTTAATATATCTGATAAACTTTTCATATAACTTTTTAAAGGCAAAACATGCAAATCTTTCACCGCCTTGTCTGTCTCCATATAAATAATTAATTTTGTGCACATACATATAATAATACTAATAATAATATGAAGACCATCAAGCCATCAGTAAAATTATATGCTTGATTACCCAGGTAAGATCATGACGCATTAGGTACGATAAAAACAGCATCTTAAATTAGTATACTTCCAATTTTATAATCATCGCGTCTGGTACGTGTAAAGCTAAAAAAGGAAACAGAGTAGACTAAAAACGAAAGAAAAATAATCATTTGAAATTAATTAAAGTATTATTTATTAACGCGCACGCCATAATTACAGTGTTTCCACCAATCTGCTAACATTTCGTCGCCTTACGTATGAGTTTAAATTGAGACATTTAAACTTGACGACCATTTTAAAACTACTTTAAACCTTCATAATGCTCTTGGCGGAAAGCTATTACTTTTTGCTTACGCATACAAAACCAATAATCATTTAATTTTATGCGCATTTTCAATGCATTTATCCGTAATGATATAGTAATGATAGCTGATGGTGACGTGTGTAATAGCATTTATGGTTGTTAATATTTGGCCTCATACGTGCACAGACAGGCGACAACAAAAAACATCAGTCCAGTCCGGCTGGACTGGAAATCTAGAGGAGTTAAAAGTGGGGAAAAGATGTGTATTTTATCTACCACACCGACTCCAGGTGCCATGACGTATTTGATTACACATTATAGCGCTCCTCTTGTGAGGTTTTTCGGATAGCCAAGCAGAAAAATACATACGTGTACATATGTCACACTAGCTAGAATACAATTGCTAGACAAAAAAAACAACTATGAGTGATGTAAAGGGACAATTTTCCAGTTAACCGAACATATTTTTGTACTTGTAAAACTTTGTACAAAGGCATTATTGGATTTTGTTCGGATGACTTGGCTCGCACGACAAAATGCATCAATATCAGGTTAGAAAATACACTAAATATGTAAAGAACGTATTACACAGATCACTGCACAAAAGACACATACATATTTCCTCATTATACCAATTATTCACCGTGTATATAGAGACATGATGTAAAATATACACATAAATTCCATTTCCTTCATTGTATGACTTTTGATTATTCTTGCCTAATATGGCAGTAGACTTTTGCATTTACTTAAAAATTATAGCAGCCATTTACGTCACAATTAGGAACAGTATGCTTTCCATTATTGATCAACAGAATACAATTGAAATTGTTCACCTCAAAAAACCCACATAAACCAAAAACCACCACCATTGTACTCGTTTTTATTATTAGATTCTAAACACATCATGCATGAAGTGTTCGGCAGGCCTTTTTTTCTTGCTTGTACAACTGCAACTGCAACAACTGTAAATTTACAGATGAAACGATGAAAGCTCCGGTGACTGGAGTGGAGCACCTAAAAAGCTGAGAGGAAGACATACGTTGCGTTGATAGATCCGTCACTTTTCTCTTTCTCATCATTTTGTCGACAACATCATCATCATCATGGCTCTTTGTGTAACAATAACATAATCATTCAACTGCTTTTTTTGAAGTTTGTTTGTAAGCACCGAAATGTCAAGATGAAGGATGTGCGTATTATGTAGCAGATGAGCCTGTGGTGTGTGAGTGTGTGTGTGAGCTCATACGCATCTGCTTGCTCTCAAAGGGCACAATCAATTTTTGTTGGGGAAAAAGTGAGCACCAATAACCACAATGATTTGAATGCAAGGGCTAAAAGACCCATCATCACTGTAATCATCATCATCAGTCCTCCTCCTCCTTCTGAGCTGCCGTCATGATGGCTCAAAAAAATAGCAGTTCATTCTTCTCCTTTCATTCTCTCTTCTACAAACACAAAATACACATACACAAGAGTGACGACGACAACGTGAAAGGTAAAAGCTTTCAGGTTTTTACTCTTTTTTTCATTCAGCCACAACACCACCGCTGTTAGTGTTGGAGGGCTACAATAATAATCATTCCAGCCACGCATTATTATTACTTTTCATTATTATGATCATATTATAATCCAGAGCGAAAAAAATCTCCTTTCTTTTCTAATCATATTGATAACTAGCTCAGATTGCATTACACAAGGTTCACCAACGAAAAGGCGCTACTCCATGCCCCATTCATATTAGGTATATGCATCTATCTATGCATGCATATGGATGGGTTATTTTTACACTTTGAGAATTTTATAAAGCTCTCGTTAAAAATTTACAGAAAAAATTATAAGGATGATGCTGCATTAAAAACAGGAATTATTACTGATTACCATAGATCACCGTCATCAACACACATTCATCCTGAACCAGTTTCAATCATAAATCGGATCGGACAGCGAGAGAACATTTTGGAAGCAACTCTTTTCAAATAAGATTAGCTCTGCAACAATAACAAAAACTTTGGAGTGCCGAACAACATCTACGACTGTTATTATCTGATATGATGATGACGATCAAATTTCATCTTTCCAGCCTTTATTTTTCACAATTTATACATTGAGCGTGGCCATAATAAAGACATTATTTCGGGTATAGAAGTAACGAAGAGAAAAGTTTTACATTTTCATCACATTCATCTTAATGCCAAAATAAGTAATAACTCATACGGGAATTCGGAGATGCAGTAACCATATTTCACCTACTAGCTATATGAATCAGTTATGCTAGGTTCTGTAACAGACACAGTTTTTCCCATGACTTGATTACATGTAGTCCTCCAATTCTGACCAGACGAATATATTAGCTATTATATTAGATTTGTCGATTTCGTTGGAGGATTAAAACAGTTCAGTATCCATGGTCATGGCAACAACGTCATCATCAACCTCGCCACCAACCACCAGGAATTTAATAATTTGAGTCAGTATCAAATATCCTGTGTAAAACTCCCACAGCACACGCACTCCTTCTCCATAATCGTGCCTTGTCCCAAAAGAAAAAAATCTGTTTTTATTTCTCCAAGCTACCACCATTGCATTAGCAAGTATTTATACGTGGTCCCCTTCTATAAAGAGACATGAATCCTGATGAATAAATTAGATTGAAGTCCTTGTTGAAGTGTGAGAAGGCTGATTATCCTTCTAGAATATGCAAAGGGGTGGTACCCACCTCAACAACAATATAACAGCAGATTTTTTTTTCTCTCACACTTACTTTTTTAATGTAACTTACTTTACTCAAGATGAGTACTTGAAAAACAACACAATCAACCATTATCATCAGCATCAAGTATCCCAATCTATTATATTATCATTTATGATTATTACTTAAAAGCGTGTAACGTAAACTTGTACAAGCACGTTATTATTGCTTTGAGGAGTTAACCATGTTTAAAATTATTACTCCTTTTTTGTTTTTGGGAGAATATCAAGTTGTGAGTGGAGAGTCAAGTGATGGGATGGACAACGTTTTTACCACATTACTGCATCCTATAACTCAAATCAACAGAAAGGACCTAAAGGTGTTCTGATTTGTATCAAGCAAAAAAAAGACCTTTGCCGACAGAAGCAAATAAACGTACATGATATGATAATATGGATGGTTTTGCCGCTGGCGTGCTTCTTCTTGTACGAGAGATGATGTCCTGTTGTTGATCTGACTCATGACGATGATGAGTTACTTGGGTATCATTCTTCCGTATTTTATAAGTAATAATATGAGTCATATTATAGGAATATGATTTTCCAATAATCGTACTCTGACTTCTTTGAACTCATTTCCTTACTCATCATCATCATCACCATCTAGAAAACTGCAACAAGACTGAACAATCCAGACGGATAGCTTGAAGGCGAATTGATGCGATGTTGTACCAACAACTTGTAAAACAAAAACAACCTTGCCAAAATCATTATTCATCAATCTGAACTTTCCCCAACTGCTAAAAATCGTTTATTGTTAAGTAATTATAAGTTGTATCTGAATCTTGTTGTACAACAATGTCTTATATGGACAACACATTGCATGTCCCTAATTTGTAAAAATCTTTCGTGTGCTTCCTAATTTGAATGGTTTGATTTTTTATTCATTACCAGTCAATATAAAACTAAACCTGCATTTGCTGCACATTTACTTTTTTTCATTTTATGCTTTTCAAACACGCACAAATACCTGATCCGAGAACCTCCTTCCTACCAGTTTTGTAAAACACATGTACTTTCGTTGACGTGAGTCATGAATATCTGGGTCAGTAATAAAAACATTTTGAGGTACACACACAAGAAGATAATATATTATGTTGCTATGCATGTGTACAACAAATTGATAAATATCCCTGACTCTCCAGCGGTACGTTAAATTGAAGGGGACAAAAATTGCTTAGCAATGATGGAATAAAGATGATTACAGTAATTTTCACTTACTGTTAGTACTTTAGGTTGCGCTACATATTGCTATTGATAGCAGCGAGCTTGAGTTGTGAGCTAGTTATTTTGTATGTCGTGTCAGGTAAAATTTCAACACGTTTCAGCGTGATGTATGTATTATGGACTGTTTTGTCGTATACACATTTGCATCTCTTCCCTTTAAAGGAGCCGAACAGACTTGAGAAATAACTTTTTACTGGTTTAAAATGATATGGTGTAGTTGTCTTGAAACTATAGAGACAAAATGAAAGTTTGTAATAATTATAAGTTGAATCATTCAATTAAGTTCTAGAGTTAGTATAATTACTCTAAATAAAAAGAAATTTCTTAGAAGAGGAAGAGGAAAACGTTTAAAGA
Organism: Entomobrya multifasciata; assembly: GCA_034693345.1. Taxonomy (NCBI): domain Eukaryota; kingdom Metazoa; phylum Arthropoda; class Collembola; order Entomobryomorpha; family Entomobryidae; genus Entomobrya; species Entomobrya multifasciata. Next base: position 15,263 of record JAQFXM010000997.1, on the reverse strand, counting down.
AATAATTAGGAGGACCAGTTGAAAGATATTTCAGCTATGGAAATTCATTTAGGAATTTTTGAAAAAAATAAAAACAGCCATTTTCATAGTAACGATCGACCTCCTACTTTTTCATGGTAAAGATATAAACTTTTGGAAACACGTTGTTTAAAAAGAGTGAAAAAACTATCATCTGAAAGAGGTCGTTCGGGGTGTTGGCGACGTTTTAAAATAAAACATTTTGGGAAGGGCTCTCTTAGACGAGGACAGCCCTCATAATTAAATACATTCTCCTTCGTACAATATAGTTATTGTAAAACCCTTCTTTTACAGAGTATGCAACAATGTTCTCTACAACACATTGGCAACAATATAGCCAACCAACAACGTTACTTGTCAGTGTCTGACTTGAATGTCTTAATCTTCATAATTTTAGATGCTAATTTTTAGTTGCTGCTCTAAATTCAGGTGGAAAAGCAATAATTAATTTTGCTTGTGAAAGGCCCACCCAAAGATAAATAGAGAGAGAAAACAGGGGTTTAGGGGTACTTGAACATTTCATGTTTTCATTAGAAGAACGAAAACAAACCATTGCACAATAAAGGGTCGCTTAGTGAACCAATTAAGCTTGTAGAAAAAAACCCGACCTATTAATTTGTAAAATGACTCCTTCAAACGAAATCCACAAATTATAGAGATCTAAAAACAAATGTATATTATCTTGTATGTTGTGCGGATAAACCAAGCAACGTGTGTCTATTGTGAATTCTACAACACATCGGCAATAATATCAATAATTATAATTATTATGTATGTAATAACCCATTTGCTTCGCTAGCTACATACAACGACGAGAAAAAAAGTAGAACTGTACTTGGGAGCACGAACCATAAATTATTTAGGATATACTTGTCACATCATGAAAATGCATGGCCGACTAGATCAAGTAAGCATGAAGCAAAACTGGGTGATTCTTCTAAGAAGCTTATTGGCATCTCTGAACTTTTTTTTGTCTGGAAGCGGTTTTTGTGTCCATCCGACAAAATTCTGGTACTGAATTTCGCTTCGTAACAAGTATCAAGAATAGCAATTAGTCTTTCTACTGCACTTATAAATTATGTAATAATGGGCCGTTTTAGAAATGACCATTTATAGAGAAAAGACGTATCATCAGGAGAAAAAATTCCTTACATGGATATTTACTGCATACAATTTTTATCCATAATTCACATACTTCCATTTTACAAAGTTCAAATTTAAATATCTACAGAAGCCTTTTAAACATGAAAGAAGTTTCAAATTAGGGAAAGGATGAAATTTGATCGGTTATATTGCCGGAACAGACGCTGTGTTCACGAATAAATCGGACCCTTCCTTATTTTAGGAGAATGATAAACTAGTATGTTAACAATTTATGGTCAATGGTGGTTAGACAGATACGTCCAAAGCGATTAAATACCATCAGGGCCTCACACGTCAGAAAGAAACCGTCAGCAGTGAAATGCAAGTGTAGACAATTCCCCGATATCGTACATTTCATACCAGCCGTTCATTATCAGTATATACACTCAGCAATAATTGTATCTCTATTTCCTTTATATTCCACAATTTTCAAGCTTACTCAGATAATTTTGGAATGCTCATTCAGATAACGGGCACTTAACGCTTAGGAATAAAATAATTGCTCAGGCAAAAGTATTTAATGCTTGTTATCGGCTGGTTGAATATTTTTATAATTTCCGTATCCAATGCATGTCGAACTTTAAAAATACATGCATACTTCAGAGCATACTGGTATTTTTACCATTTTGCCACGAGGAGTTGTTATGGCGATAAAAAAATTTGTTGACAGATGAACTTTGGGAGCAACGTGTTTAATGTATTGTGTTCCAATAGTTCATGGGTACATTATTTTAGACGAATGAAATACATATTTAGTAAAAGATATTTCATACAACTTTTCACAGAAGGATTGTCACTATGTATACTAGGTCAGGTGTTTGATATTGAAGTGTTATGTGTTGCGAAAGAAGGAAAAAGGATATTCCATCTTGTAGGTTTAGCTGGTACAATTTAGCTTTTCAATTAACTGAAATTCAACAGATAAAATGTTAGTGAATACAATATCTGTGGAATGCAAGATTTCTATTTATATTATATTATATTAATTATGATTAGCGCAAAACAAATAAGTGATCACCGGATACTGATATTGAATATTGATGAAATTTAATTAATCAGATATAAAATATTTGTATAGTGAGAATCTCCACGGGACATGACGTGTCATTCCTGAAGGGGAATCCATCCATAACTGCCTCATTGGTATGTTTATATGATATTGATATTTATGCTGAATATGAATACAGCGAAATTGAAGCTGTCGTGATGGACGCATATCAAGTTTGCAATCAGAGTCCACATATTTGTGCCTTTATTATCGCATGCATTATTTGCAGGCGAATGAGTTGATTGAAGTGGCCAATCGCCTTTCAATCATCACAGAGGTGGGACAATTGCGTTTCTGCTGACTATAAAAGCGATAATATGGGAATATGGGATATTAGATGGAAAATCACAGAATAAGTGATTATTTACGTTTTAAATAGGCATACCACTTATAACTACAAATTACCTTGGACTTCATATTACACGAACGCAATGAGTTGTCATTGATATAGGTTGTTTCTTTAAAGCAGAAAAAAAGAACAATAAATTTTAAAAGTATGTTGCCGTAAAGACGAACAACTGACTCAATATTTTAAAGTATTGCTAGAATAGGCCTTGTCATGTCAAACACTGACGCACGTCTGATCAAGTGGTTTTCCTGGTCAATCTTTCAATTGATTGGATTTCAACTTGTGCGTTGTAAAATGCATTTTTATGCCCAATTTAGAGAAGAAGCATGAAAAGAAATAATGATGATAAATAGCAGTACTCTGTTCTGCCTAGGCTGTCAACAGCGACAGCATAATAATCATAATAATAAAGGTAATCAACAATTCGCAAATGATTGTTAGCCGTAGGCATGACATGAACATACTACATGCATCAAGTAATGCAATGTATACAGTGTATGCATGTATATAATCCACAATCCAAGCCATATTATAGGCATATATCGGTGACATGAAACGAATTACTTGTAACCATAAATCAAGATGTGATTGAATTAAATAGCAGAAAATCACTCAGTAGTTCTAGTATGCTTGCCAAAAAGTTTCATTGAAGGATTTAGCACAGGACACCTTAGTCTATTCATAAAACATGCATGAGCCACAATTTTTCTTTGTTTATTTATACAAATGTGTGCAAATCCAATTCATCTACCGGCAGTAGTGGTGACATTTGATAACAATCAAGATTGTTGCCATTTCATACAACAGAATGAGATGAGAAATGGAAACTGATTAGTAATTATTCCTGCTGAGTCGTCGCCACGATGAGTGCCTCCTCGCCATCGAGACGGCGACACATGACTACCTACCTCTACCTTTTGCACCCCTATCGTTTCAAAGTTACACCGATTTTTTAAATTTTGCCAACATGATAATGTGATCAAAGCGTAAGTATAAATGATAAATGAAGACGAAAAAGCCAAAGGAGCTACATGTTTGCTATTTTTTGTAATATATAATCTAAACTGATGGATTTCTTGTTACGTTAAACTTGTCGAATGATTTATTGAAGCACATTTTTTGTACCACTATTTGATTTGCATGCAAAATCTTTCTTGTTAAGTACATATTATACTTTCTTTTTTGTTTGCATTATGCAATGTAATGTTGGAATTGCGTTTAGATGTGAAATTGAAACAAGTTTGATTTAGTCTTTAAGAATTCAAGAGTTCACAGATAAATACAATTGATCATTTAAAAGTGCATTGACAATCAGACAAGTTTATTAATTATTGCACATTTTTATCTTTGTTCGATTTTCGTATGTGTACTTGTTAAGCTAGTACTCTTAAATCTTTCACCATACTGTTTAAATTGCAGTAAAAACAGGGCTAAATGAGCTTTTAAAAGCAGCATTGCGTTTTATTTCAAACAAAAGCGCAAGTGAACGGACCAGGAAAATAAACGGGTAAAGTAAAAGACAAGACTCAAGACAAAAACCAGATATTTTAGACTGAGCTTTGACCTTAAGAATCACACTGTATTGTATAAAATCTCTATTTATTTTGATTGTTAGATAATAAACAATGAACCGAAGAATTATTGATGCGGGACAATGAGTATTCAAAAGAAGATAAAGTACATATAAGTGATGGCTACAGCAATGCAATGCAATGCAAATGCAATATGTGCATACTGCATACACAATCATTAGCTCGATAAATTATTCCAAATACATATACTCATGTAGGATAAATCGAGATTTATTTCGCGTAAAATGTCGTTGTAGGTTATATGTTAAAAAACTTGTCAAATTTTGAATCTAATAAACAGTTTGCCATGTTTACCCACACGTTGAGATACGAAATTTGTTTAAATTTGTTATAAATTATATTCTTTCAAAGTATAAAGACATTGGAACGAAAGGCGTAATATGTTATATAAGCATGCATGTCAAGATCCATAAGTTTGAAACCAGATCCATAGAATTAATGTGCTGGCTTGGCTTTGTGTGGTAATAACCTACTTTAAGTTTAATATTTAGTATGCCAAATTATTTGTCAATTTAATAATCTAAAGATAATGTCAAAATATTATTAGATTTTACTAGCTGTCTAAATTCTGATAAACTAATTGGAACATAAATCAATTGAATTATATAAAAATCACTCTTGGTCGCGTTTCAGACGTAGATGTGTAGTAAATATTTGGCGCCTGTGGAGACAAATTTGTAGACTTATTACACAGTGACAAATAGTAACAGAGAACCATGTTGATTTAGTCATGGTGCATAAAAAATGTAATTTATGTATGTGGTGACCAGTTAATATTGTAGACGTAATTTATGTTTACGATCAAAAAATGAATGCAGTTTTTTGTTGCTTTTCCTTTACCTTTGTAGTTCATTTACTGACTTTATACTCTATTAGTAGTAAAACATGAAATAACCACAATATTTGTTCATACTACTTATAGGCACTTTATTAAACTGCCATATAAATAGTTTTTTATTCCTGTTGGCATAGATACGTATAATTGTGTAGTATTGAATGAGTATGTGCCACAGATCACACAAATAATAGATTTACAGAGATTACATGGAGTTCTTATAGATTGTAAATGCTAAATGGACATTTTTTTCATACGGTGTGGTCAGTCGTAAAACTTAGAGAACTTTGTTATAATAAGCATAGCATTCTCATAAACTTCCTTTCGTTTGACAGCAGTGACAATTTTAAAACATAATCTTGCGTAATGATGGTATTTTCGAACGATGTATGTAATATTTTATGGTTGGAGTACAATTTTATTAGTTCCCATAAAACTGAAACCATACACTACAGCCTCCAGCTTATACTTCATACTTCCATCAAGTGTCAGAATTTTGAAGGAAACTCAGGAAATGCGCGACTAACAGCGGGCTAAAATATGTGCGTTGAAGTTGTCATGATTGCAAAAGTGAAAACTGCGGCAGATGCAGAAAATCCAACAATGTAAGATATTTCAGGAGACGATTTATATGCAAAATGTGAAAATTACTTGAACAATTCAAATAAAATTGCAACTTAACTGTCTCTTCTTATTTGAAATTTAAGAACAAAGTTTAGCGGCAACTCTTGGGTGTGTAATACAATAAAACATTAAAATAAACTAACCAGTTTTCATTATACATGCGTCAAACAAGAGATTGTGTAGCCATTATCATAAAACAATTTTCATCAAGGTAGACATTTAGCTGTTGTTTTTTTGCAAGTATCATTTTCCGCCATTCTCTTTCTTCATTCACACAAATTGAATGAATGACTTTTTGTACCGGTTCATGCATTTCAAAAAAAATACTACAAAACAGTGTCGCTTTTTCATGCTGGGAATTGTAGATTTGCATGTTTCAAAAGAGGAAAACTGAATCCTTAGTACAGCATTTACAGATCAATAAAAAATACTTTTTCAAAACAATGTTTGTTAATAGAGTTACTAATCATGCTATAGATGATATGCAATTAGCTGCAACTCTTTCAAGAAGTTAAGATAATCCGTAATCAAATACTTGCAGAAAATTGCAATAAAAATTCCAGTATATTAAATTGGCAATTGGCATTGAGATCTTTATCTCTTTAAGATAATAAAACTAGTACACACGTAGCTCATGCTCTAAAAGATAAGCGTTCCAAAATAACAATTAATCTTGTCTCACTGAAATCGCTTGCCATTTGATACTAAGTAAATAAATAAAAATTACACGCACATTATCTTCAAAAAAGGATTCATGCATGAAAGGTAAGCTTTCTATTTAGAGTTCTTTTACATCAAGAGGATTTGCATGTTTTTTGCCACTTCTACATTAACTTGTGATTTGTTACACTACAAGCTACAAAAGATTTTTATTCTTGCCTGACCATCATCAAAAAATACAGCCCGGTGTGACGAAAAAAAACAGCAGAAATATGTTCTTGATTTTCCAGTCTGACATTATTCAGCAACTGGCTGGGAAAGAGAAGTCATATCAGAAGAACATACAGTGTCACTTTATATTATCTTACAAGCAGATCGAATGATAGCATCGTCGAAATTTGAAACCATGGGAGGGCTCGGGTATCATCATCATATTAAATTAAACGAAGCGTATAAAATGTATTACTAACTACATGCATACAACTAGCGTCACATCACCGAGTACGGCTGACGTTTCTGTCATAATAGTCTGGACCAAGTTAGTAAGGATTAGACTATTAATTTAGCTAGATTTCACAGAGGTATATGTACAAGATCGAGCAATTTAACGCAAAATATATTTAATGATTAGCCACACAAAACACCTAATTTGTGGAATCTCTTTGTTAATAATATCATACAGTGCTACAATGTGTATGTCGCCAGTCGTAATCGTAATATTTGTGGGTAAATGAAGACACTTCTATTCATTTACTTCCAAATGCGTCACATAACACCCGTCTTAAGCTTACCTTGGAATTTTTTTCTGTAGAGTGCCGTCGTTTTCATTATCCGAGCCTCTTTATTTGATTGAAACAGGCATGAAATAAAAGCAATTGAGGAAATTACTGTTGTCAAACAGCCTAGTTCCAGTTATTACCAAAAAGAAAATGCTAGAATAATTGTATGTACATAATGTCTAATATGATACCTGTCTTGGTAAAGTAGGCACGGTAATAAAAAAGGATAAAAAAGCTTGTGAGTACATTCGGTATAGATGTTGTATTACAATCGCTACAATGTTCTGTTCGAGATCATTACCCTGTCTCATTTGATTTTTATCATTTTGATCAAAACAACAAAATAGCCACTACTTGTTGGTCGCAAATCGCTATAACAGCTACTATTCCATCTCTCCCTACATATTATCATGGTGAATACTATCCTTTCTTGTTTCATTTGAAATTTTAAAAAAACGAACTGAATTATTTTGCCGATTGGGATGAAGATTACGAGATCATCTTGTCGCTGCTGCCGTCGGATAAATGTAATGTCATATTATCTATCTTGCGACATGTTATATGCATGTAATTGTTACTTCATTTTCCACTCTTTATTATATAGTTATGCTATTGTATTATATTACGTTGTTAGTAGCAACCGAGTAATCAGTGTTACAGTTATCTACTGAAACTATTATCTCAACTATCATCATTACATTTTTCACATTCTTTCACAAAGACGCACACAAAATACCAAATGTTTTTATTATGTGTGTGGCAGGGTGGGTAAATGAGCGCGCAAGGCTTATGATCATGATTTCTCGACGCATGGTTCCTATTAATGAAGGTGGCAGAGAGTAGCAAAGTTAGTAGTAATACAAAAAGATTTGAGATTTTGATTCCCATGAGCGTCAAAGTTTTTCTTTTAAAAAGTCAACTCCCATCCGATATATTTACATGTATAGCTTTTCAAGGCTTGCTAGATTACTGTCATCTTCATCGCTATGAATTCTTGTGTTGGGACGGTGAGAAACAAACAGAACTTATTTTGTTACCAACATATTTCGATGGTGGTCTTCAGGTATCACTTGTTATTAAATGTACCCTTTCTCACTCGCTCTTTTTGAAGATCCATTTTATTCCCACAAAATATTCTTGTTAATAATATTGTGATAATCATTAATGGGATGCTTTTCATTGAGAATTTTAAGTAACAGCGATTATTTTCTTTTCATTTTTGTACACCGATAGTTTATGTATGTTGGTCCACATAAGTTGCGGACGTGTGTAATGGGTTCATATGTAGGCACGTAGAAGAAAGTTAAATAATGTACTTGTCCGCAATTCTCTACTAAAAATGCAATAATTTTTTACAATATTTTGAGCAGCAAATGGTCGAATTGTATGCACGTGGTTGTTTGGTGTGTGGTCTTTCCTTCCTGATAATTATTCCATAGAATGTTTATTAATATCTTTGCATAATGTAATTATTTTGAAAGTTCGAATGTGATTCATATATGTATGTAGTTTACTAGAACGTTTAAGCATTTTCTTTAAACTCTCTTGGAATGACAATTATAGTGAGATTTGGTTGAACTGGGCGTGGATTTTATTAATCGCGCTCTCTCCCACTGATAACACGTTGGCATAAATATTTATAAGAATTATTACTAACTGGAGAAAAAATCATTGATTGTTGTCTGCAATGAGGTTTGTTCGTGATGATTTCCACAATTCCATAACATTTTAATAGTATACCTAATAGCTTTCCCATACATTGTTGTATTACTATGATAATAATAAAACATTCTGAAAAGATTCAAGCCAGTTTTGTATGAAGATATCACTTTGCTTTGTTTAGTTGTTATTGTCATTATTCTACATACAATGCATAAAAAGTATAGTAGCATTGATAAATAAGTTTGACCAAGTTTAAACGGTCAGCAGTCCCGGACTTTAAAATGTCCTTCTAAAATAAACTTCTGTACCAGTCTTCTTACCTTATCGAAAGGAAGGAAATATAGGTTTACAATGAATTTTGAGGTTGAGAGGAAAAAAAGTGAAAATATGTTTTTGTTTGAAAAAAACAGTCATGTTAGCTATGTTGTTGTTGTGGTGAGTACTGAGTACAAACTTACAAATATAGTTTGATTTTGTATCTATCCTTTTTCTGAGTGTCTAGTATTTATTCTTACATTTATTCTTATTTAGTGTTACGGCTGGTTCTCTTGCTCTTTCATCCATTCGGCAGTTGACCCAAGCAATTCATGCAACAATAAAATAGCAATAACTTTTCAGAACTAACGAACCCTCAAAAGTCCATCTACTCAGGACTATTTGGTGTTTAAAACTGACCTGGAGTTATTACTCCTGTAAAGACTAGATGATATATTGGATACATGAATTTTTGTATAAACAACTTTGATCAAGCCATGTTATTTTTCAGTTCAGAGAACACCAAACAAGTACTCCAAACATACCTATGTATTAACCTTGTAAAGTGTAATATAATTTCTAAATATACGTATCATTTGGTTATGTCTGACATTTATTTATTTTTCTTGCCACTTGACTATACACCAAAACCATTCTCACGCCACATTTTACTGATTAAACTAGCGAAAAGTGCACATGTACTTGGCAGATTGTGAAATTTATTGGACATTCCCTATCACAAAAAATGTTTTATGCAAATACCTTCTTAGGAATATCATCTTGTAATAATCGACTTGTAACTTGACTTGGTTTATTGTCAATTTGGAAACCTTAAAAAATAGGACAACTCTAACATTTCCTTGATGGGTTCTCATGACATGACTCACTTTCGATTTTCTTTATAGAATGTTATAGGAGTTTTGTAATCACATTGTAAATTAACATGGCTTAGAGTCGAGATGATGTGTATGGGGATGTACAATTTTGGGATAACAATGGTAATGCATACATACACGAGGAAGATAATATTTTTTCTAAATTATGACCACTTACAACTTGAGTATATTTATTCTCAATATTTGCTTTCGCTCTTGTAAGAGTACTTTGAAAATGTGCAATGAACACTTGAAAGGTAGTTTTTTCCATGCACATACAATACATATACACACACAACATGGTAGTCATGATCATCATAATTTTTTTCTTCTTATGAGGGTACATTATTGTAATGGGCATTATGTAAGCTGAAAATGATGAGAGGAGTCAAATTGCTGGTTAAACTGAAAATAATGGCTGCTCTAACTGAAAATAAAAATGAGTTGGCAGTGCTTTTTAATTTTCAATATTGAGGCGATGATGCCTGTGGTGACGGTGGTGGTTCACTATTCAACTGGTATGATTTTAACGAAATGTGCTATAATACGCAGCGGCCGCTTGACATAACTCCTCCATCCAACAACATCCAAATAACAATTCATAAAAAAATGTACATTTCATTGGTATGTATGCATGCCTTTATTCATCCTATAGTTAATATATTGTTGTATTTCATTTGAGAATTTCTGCTGGACGAAAGCGATGAAAAAAATGTAGGTAATATTTTTTTACTATCTTTAAAGAGTGAATGAGTGAGTGAATGTTATATACGCATAATATGACTGTATATAGTATTTAGATGTAAAAACTTCAGGTAAAAACTCAAGTAGGAAAAAAAAGCAAAGAATGAGAGGAATAAACAAGCGAAGCACGTATTTTATGATGTTCCAGTAGCTTTTCAGAGAGAAAAAAAGGTTTTTCACAGTTACTTGCTTAACAATGTTACTAAAGATAATGACTTTCGTTTTGGGAGTCTCTGTGAAGTGTTCTTCCGCAAAGGGGATAAAAACGACCCTTTGGAGAAGAGGACCACCTCAAAAGTGTTACCTTCCAGACGTATAAATCAGACAATCTCTTGTGTTCTATCTGTATTCATAAATTTACAGAATAAGTAGCGCGCACAAAAACAACCATCACATCATATACAGCAGCAGCATTAGCGCATCTCATCGTCATCACCACCACCACGAACAAGCAACTCAAGTAGATATGTCCCCTCTTAACTAAACTACCCCTCCGCAGAGATGATAGTGGTGGTGGCGTAGACATAGTGGATATTCACATGGACACGGCTACCAAGTGTACTAAGGACACATGCGACATAAATACACTGGGTAAAAATCATTTCTCTTTTACCTCATTGCTTGAATGCTTTATATATGTACAACCTAAGTTATCAATGGTGGGTTACGTATGACGAAAATGAAGATAAACTGTAATTGTATAAAAAAAGAAATGACAAAAATCTGGCCGTTTGGAACAATCAAATAGGAATTAAATAGACTCTCATCCAAATCCTTACCTCATTTCATAAAAATCTTTGAAAATTTTACTCAACTGCTACAATGAAAACGGACAAGTGAAGGACTTGGTCATTGCAGTGTCATAAAAGCTACACCTCACTTTTCTTCATTTACGACTTGTCCTTTATGTATTGTGATGTGTCATCATGGCATGTCAATTAAAATATTTCAACAATACAAAGTACAATATACATCTATATAGCATGAACTCCATCGCATACTTTTTCCCCTTTCCGTTGTTTATAGGGTACAATGTTTTCCATAAGCTAATCCTTGAACTGCTTCCATCCACTCATTTTTGTGGTTGTCCCTACTTATTTGATGAGTGCATTCACGTTATTCATTATTAAAATACTTTTGAGACAGTGACGTGAAAAGCATTTATATTTATAATGTGCAAGTGTGACCTTTTCATATCACAGTTATTTCAGACAACGCAGCATCACTAAAACACCCCCAGCAACAGACAGGCACAAAGTACACGTTTGATAATTTTTTGATCTGATGGGTAGATAATTATGATGATATGAGTTGACTGACTGATTTAATGCATGCATACAATAAGATACACCTGAAAATCTCTGTTCGTGGTTACCTAGTTAGTGACCGGTCGTCGGTCCTTAACTCATTCACAATCAGTATATCTTTGTTCCTACTAGATAAGAACAGATATATGTAGAGGTAAATATACCTATCCATAAATGAAACGGCGTACTTGCTATTTGATGGTGACTATGGTCAATGGTAGTTCCTGAACATTTTATTTTTATTATTAAATATACACATTTTGACTGCTGCTTCCATGTTTCTTCTGAAAGACCGGATGCCTGTAACTCTACGGCATGATTACAACTTGATGGCTCCAATGAAGATGTAATTGTGTTAGTTAAAAGAAGAATGAGATGAGAACAGGAGGGTGAAAAAAGTGTGTATTTATGTTGAAAGGGATAATATATATATGCATTAGCGACGTAAACAAGAGATGAGCCTTTTAGAAGTACAATGTAAACGACAAGCATACATAAAGCACCGCGTCATGTAGGTACGCATCCTTCCATTGTCTTACATTTTGTGTACAAGCAACCAAAAGGGTTGTTTTATAAGTAAACTATACGTACATTTATCTTCGCGAGAGAAAATCCAGGAGGGACCAGGATGCATACTGATTAACTTACACGATTTGACTAGCTGTTAGACGAGGGGACATGAGGAATTTTATCAATTACCAAAATGTCTAAAGATGTACATCTCATTGACTCCACTATTTTTTCCCTCTCAACTGTATTTCCTTTTGTCATTTTATTAGGTAAACTTCTTCTGCATCCATGATTTCAAGTTTCATTCTGGTTTACTTCTGATTTCAGAGTTTTTAATTAAAAATTATTACAACTATGCTAATATTTATTACACAAGAGTACAAATTTGTAATAAGTAAATACATATTTCTTTACTACTAATAATAATAAGCATATACAAAAGGTGTACTAATTTTTGTTTTGATAAGATTATACATTAAATTAGGCAAAGCACTCACCAAAACAGTTAAAGTTAATGGAATGGAAAAATGGGCTTTTCTCAAAGCTTATGAAGAACCCTCGATATAATTCCCTCTCGCATTTATGCTGCAAGTCAGTACATGTAACACCAGCAGTGCAATATAAAAAAGTGTCGGTACGAATTAAAAAGTTTATTTGAAAACATTTCATTCAAGCAGCGGAAGCCTTCACACAAAACCTTTTTTATGATAGATCATAACACAAAGAATGAACGCATCAACTCAATAATAATATTATGAGATGAGCAGCATTGCAATGAAGCCAGTGAGCGAGAAGCTAGATGGGATCATGTCAGATTAATTCCAGTTGAAAAGGAAAAGAAAGGGCTGCAAGAAAAAAATCTACTCGTTGTGATAGAGAAAGGTGATAGCTTGTTAGTTTTATATCATAACAACATCTGGACGAGGTGCCACTATAATACTCTTCGGCTTTTCCTTTCTATTTTTTTATGATAGCACTACTTGCATTCTCCTTTACATCACCACTATTAACAACAACAGTACCAAACATCAACAACATTGTCTGCTAGCTTTCAAAAAATTCCAGTTTTTTTCATGGCATTATCTAAAGTAGTAGGAAACGGATACAGATCATCGGGTTGCTTTTCAGTTGTAATGTGTGCGCATCCAAGAAGACACACAAGAGTAAAAGTCAAGCAGTAAAGGAGAGTCAGTCAATGGGGCTCTCTCTCTTTCTCTCTCGCACACGGTCACTTCCAAACAGTCAAAAAATTAAGCAAAAAATAAGAGAATCAGTGTGCACCGGTGGTATGCCATCATAAAAGATTAATAGAATGAAAGAATAAGAAAAAATCTCGTGTATGTATACATCCCAATAATTTTATGCTCAGTGGGTATGCTAGTTCCGTTTATTTTATTTTTAACCCTGTACAAAATTTGGGCTCATCATCGCATCAGAGTCAACTCTGTGCTTATCTTTTTCTATTTTTTTCTTTAATGTTTCCCCTTTCAATGACGATGATGGGCAATTGATTCGAAATTCACCTCACAACCTTAGAAGTAGTGAGCTTACTTGGTAAAAAAAAGTTTAATTCGATTCACAGCAGTGGAGTATCAGAAACTGTTACCAATAACCAAACAGACAGTATTGGCCTCTCTCTGGCTCTCTGAGAGAGCGTCGAGTGCATAAGTGCTCATGTCGGTAAAGATATTATAATTCTTTTTTCCAGGGAACCATACAGAGTCAGATTGGTTTTGAATGAAAACTTTTTCACCAGCTAGCGTCACCATGCCAATAGGTCTTTTTTCTCTCAAGTGGTATGCGTTTTTCTGTTTACGAGGAAAGAATAAAGCCGATGATAATAATGATGATAACGTTAATATGGTGGTGTTGGTGCTGCTTACTTAGTTAGCGTGGCACACTAGTTTTGGAAATGATGATAATCATCATGATAATTTTTTTGTAAGGGAAAAAATTACAACCAAAGGTGAAGTGGCAGCAGGCATGCAGTAACACAAAAAAAGACAGAGAGAAGCAATAAATATTTGGAATATAATGGTTGTTGTTTATGTGTATGCTTTTCATTTCTTATTTTTATATGATTATGGACTCATTTATTTGCTTGTTTGAGATTGTAATAATAACGATAAATATAAAAAGCAATACTGCATAGTAATGAATTCAAAATATAATGATAATAAAAAACGATATTGCTTTTGTACAAAAAAGAAAAGAATAGTTATATTTGTAAAAGTACGTGGACTTTAAAAAGGAGAAGGGAAAAGGAAAAATGTTTTATTTTTCTCTTTCCTCCCAAGGGTCCACATATATCATATTTTGTCAGCGTCAAGCACGATACAAGTCAGTACAATTTTAGAAGAACAAAATACCGCCACCATCATACCATTAAAATGTTTGTCCAGAGGTCAGGTATGCAACATAAGTTATGTTTCATGCATAACTCCTTTCTTCGTATTGTGTTTTATGATTGTATCATTCGTTTCCATCAACCACCGCTTTTTTTTCTATGCTTGTAAATACTGATATTGCTTTAGCAATTGTTTAAACACAAAAGTACAGATGTTTTAATTTACAAAAATTAAACTGGCTGTAAGCTCACGAAGGTTTTTTTTTCTATGGAAAAGTTAGAAATATCCCAAAAATACAGTGTCCACTGCTCGTCATCCAAGTATAGCTGTTGTAGAACGTATGTATGACATTAGTTTATTTATGGGACTTGTATTGTTGTACTTGCTTTAACGGGTAGTCAGAGAAAGAAGAGGGAAGATAGTACATCCTTTTCCACAGTGAGATGCCGATTGTGCATCTCGCTGTTCCACATAATTATGTAATGCATGCACATTCCCTGAGTAATGAAATGTA
>JAQFXM010000996.1:0-37717 GCA_034693345.1 Entomobrya multifasciata | reverse complement strand
GTTCAGGCTGACCAGCGTCAACTTTCTCTTTTGGTAGTCTCTCAACTTCCGGTTTCTCCAGCACGACTTCTTCACGCTCAGGGATTTTGACCTCACCTGGTGCTATAGGCTTGTCACCCTCTGGTTTCTTGTCATCGTCACCAGTTGGTTTGGTAAAAGGCTTAAGCTTTACTTCTTCTTGCTCCTCAACCTTTTCTGGGATTTTACCTTTTCCTATAGGGATTTTAGAAGGTTTGTCTTCCGGTTTGTCTGATTTCGGTTTCTTCTTTTTCTCAGGTTTACCCTTCTCAGGGGCACTAACCACCTGTTCTACAGGCGCAGTAACCTCCACACTCTCCTGCTCTTTCGCCTTCTCCTCAGGAACACCCCATTCAGGTTTCTCGAACTCCTCCAATTTAGGCTCCTCCCGATCAGGAATCTCTTCCAACACAACAGGCTGGAATGCTTCAGGAACCTCAACCACCTCTTTCTCCTCTTCCTTAACAACAGGGACCACCTTCTTTGGCGTCCTCTTCAACTCTACCTTCTCCACCTTCTCAGGTTCGGGTTGAGGCTTTTCGACCCGTTTTGCAGGTTTCAACTGCACACTACTAATCGCCTCTTCTTGTTGAGTGACCTGTGGTACAGATGGTTTTCTACTAGACGGACCTGAGGGTCCTTCAGATAACGATTTCTTCCTATCTTCTGGTACCTCAGGTTGGGGTGTCGCTTCAGGTTGAGCTACAGTTTGTTCAGGAACGACCACCTGTTCAGACTCTTTATCTTTCGGAGTCCTTTCAAACTCAACTTTCTCCAGCACGACTTCTTCACGCTCGGGGATTTTCACCTCGTCTGGTGCTATAGGCTTGTCACCCTCAGGTTTCTTGTCGTCTTCACTAGTTGGTTTGGTGAAAGGTTTCAACTTTACTTCTTCTTTCTCCTCAACTTGCTCTGGAATCTTCCCTTTTCCAATAGGAATCTTTGAGGGCTTATCTTCAGGCTTATCAGCCTTTGGTTTCTTCTTCTTCTCTGGCTTTTGTTTTTCAGGCACACCAATAGCCTGCTCATCAGGCGCAGTTACCTCAACACTCTCCTGAACCTTAGGTTTCTCCTCAGGAACCCCCCACTCTGGCTTCTCAAACTCCTCCAACACCGGCTCCTCCCTATCAGGAATCTCCTCCAACACAACAGGCTCAAAAGGCTTAGGCACCTCAACCACCTCCTTCTCCTCCTCTTTAACAACAGGCACAACTTTCTTAGGAGCCCTCTTCAACTCAACTTTCTCAACCTTCTCTGTCTCGGGTTTCGGTTTCTCAACCCTCTTTGCAGGCTTCAACTGAACACTACTAATCGCCTCTTCCTGCTGTACAACTTGCGGAACAGAAGGCTTCCTACTACCTGGTGCAGAAGGACCTTCAGACAAAGATTTCTTCCTATCTTCAGGTGCTACTTGCTCCTCAACTTGAGGTTGTACTGCAACAGGTGTCTCTGGAACTTGCTCACGCTCCTTGTCTTTTGTACCCTCATCAAACTCTGGTTTCTCAAGCACAGGTTCATCCCGTTCTGGGATTCTGACCTCACCTGGTGTTATTGGCTTATCACCTACAGGTTTAGTTGTTTCTTCACTGACTGGTTTGGTAAAGGGCTTCAACTTTACCTCTTCGTGTTCCTCAACCTTCTCAGGGATCTTTCCTTTCCCAATTGGGATTTTAGAAGGTTTGTCTTCAGGCTTATCAGTTTTAGGTTTCTTCTTCTTCTCTACCTTTTGTTTATCAGGTCCACCAACAACCTGCTCTTCAGGAACCGTAGCCTCAACACTCTCTACCACCTTTGCTACCTCCTCAGGAACACCCCATTCAGGTTTCTCAAACTCCTCCAATTTAGGTTCCTCCCTGTCAGGAATCTCCTCCAACACCACAGGCTCAAATGGCTTTGGCACCTCAACCACCTCTTTCTCCTCTTCTTTAGGCACTGGAGCCACCTTCTTTGGCGTTCTCTTCAATTCTACCTTTTCAACCTTTTCAGGTTCTGGTTTCGGTTTCTCAACTCTCTTTGCAGGTTTTAACTGAACACTACTGATCGCCTCTTCCGGTTGAGTGACTTGTGGAACAGATGGTTTTCTACTTGAAGGTGCTGAAGGACCTTCTGAAACAGACTCTTTCCTGACTTGTTCTTCTGGTTTGTCTTCGGGAGTAACTTCCGGTTTCTCTGCAGGGGCTTCCTCTGGAACCTCCACAGGAGCTTCCTCTACCTTATCACCAACCTTGTCACCCTTTGGCTTCTTCCCCCGTTTCCAAACCTCTTCAACTTTAGTCTCCTCCACAACATCTTGTACATCCTCCTCACGCTTCTCCACCACAACATCCTCCTTCACCTCCACAGGCTGGAACACCTGAGGCTCCTCACCAACAGACCTCCTCTGCTTTTGCCCTTTCTTCGTAACAATCATCTCAACCTTCTGAACAGTCAACGTCACGTCCCTCGTTTGCTCAGGTTTAGTCGACTCCTCTGGTTGCTCTTCACCCACTGTCTGCACATCCTCAACAACCACCTCCTTCCCCTCTCTCCTCACAACCTTCTTCTTCCGCTTCTCTTTAACGTCCTCCACCTTCTCCTCAGTGACATCCTCAAAAGTAACGCCACCCTTAACCGTCACGGTCTCCTCAGCTCTCTCCTGCTGATGCTGAACATCAACACGAGCAACTTGCTCCGTAATCGTGACATCTTCCCGAGTAACCTCCCGACTACCAACTTGGGTAGTTTCAACGGGTTTCTCATCCTCTGGCGTTCCTGTCACTGGCTCTGTTATCTCTTCGAACGTCACGCCCTGCTTTTCCACAGGCGCAGGTTTCTTTACCTTCTTCTTCACCTTCTCAGTTTGTACTTGAACCTCCTCCACCTTGTCACCGCTCACCTGGAACGGCTCCGCAGGCACAGTCGAGTCGACAACAGGCCTTTCTCCCTCTGAAAATAACATCCACGCCGCATGAGCACACGCATAAATCCAACAAAACAAAAGCACGCGACATCTAAAAAAGCAAAATCTCATGCTAAAAAAGGGGTCAACATAGAGTCCCCCCACACAAGCCTGTTCATCTGACCGTGGGGAGGAAAGTCTTACCTTGTACATGACGCTTGTATGTTGGTGTATCTTGTAAAGGTTGTTCAGGGGACACATAGAACGGGGAAGTTTGCTGAGTGGCAGTAAGTTCTTCGGGTGCCGGGTGCTCAGGCTTGGTTGGTGTGACCTTCTTACCTTCTTGTGTGATTGTGCGTGTGAGTATTTCTGTTTGTTCGACTGTTTGTTCTTCTCGTTGGTCTGTGGGTTTTGTGAGTGTTTTGCGTGTGGGTAGGGATTCTACGGTTTCTGGTTTTTGTTGGCGTACCGTGGTTTCTTCTGTGGTGGTTGTTATTTCAACTTTTTCTAGTAGACTTGGTGAAACAAAAGTGGGTTGAGTTTCTAACGTGGCGTCCGATGAGAGGCGTGGCTCAGGAGTGGCTTCATCGCCAGGGGCTTTCACTTTTTTCGTTTTTGGTTTACGCTGGTATGTTTCTTCGGTCTTGTCTGGCTGGACTTGTGGTACTTCTTGCTCTGATGGAGAAATGAAAGTAACTTGACTTTCTACACTGGCGTCGGTTGAAGACACCTCAGGTTTGTCATCAGATGTTTTAGGTTTCTTAGTTTTCGGTTTTCTCTGGTAAACTGTAGTCTCTTCTGTAATTGTAACTTCCGGTTGCTGTGTATCGGGTGATTCAACTTGCACAATTTCTTGTTCAGTTGGCGAAACAAATGTAACTTGACTTTCTAACGTGGCGTCAGAAGATACTTGCTCAGGGGTATCCTTTTCCCCAGGTACTTTCACTTTCTTCGTTTTCGTTTTTCGAGTGACTGTAGTTACTTGTGTAATCATGACTCCAGGTTGTGACTGCAATTCAGGAGCACCAACAGTCTCCTCTTGTTCTGTTGGTGAAACAAAGGTAACTTGACTCTCAACACTAGTGTCAGCAGAGAACGCCTCAGGTTTTGTTTCTTCAAGACCCTTAGGCTTCTTCGTTTTAGGTTTTCTCTGGTAAACTGTAGTCTCTTCTGTAATTGTGACTTCCGGTTGTTGTGTATCGGGTGATTCAACTTGCACAATTTCTTGTTCAGTTGGTGAAACAAATGTAACTTGACTTTCTAACGTGGCGTCAGAAGATACTTGCTCGGAAATCTCCTTCTCCCCGTCCGCTTTAACTTTCTTCGTTTTCACTTTTCGAGTGACTGTAGTTACTTGTGTAATCGTGACTCCAGGTTGTGTTTGCACGTCAGGTACACCAACAATTTCCTCTTGTTCTGTTGGTGAAACAAAGGTAACTTGACTCTCAACGCTAGTGTCACCAGAGAACGCCTCAGGGGTCTCTTTATCCCCAGGTGCTTTAACTTTCTTCCTTTTTGTTTTTCGAGTGACTGTAGTTACTTCTGTAGATGTCACTTCCGGCTGCCGTGTATCGGGTGATTCAACTTTCTCTACTTCTTGCTCAGTTGGAGAAACAAACGTGGGTTGACTTTCAACACTGGCGTCAGCAGAGAGTACTTCCTCTGAAGTCTCCTTTTCCCCAGGTGCTTTCACTTTCTTCGATTTTGTCTTCCTCGTTACTGTAGTTACTTGTGTAATCGTAACACCAGGCTGCACGTCCACCGACTCAACTCTCTCTGTTTCCCGTTTACTTGGCGAAACAAAAGCAACCTGACTTGATAAACTAGCATCCGCTGAAAGGGACTCTGGCTGTACCCCTCTCTCTTTAGTTTTCTTCGTTCTCCTCGTCAAAGGAACACACTCATCAGGAACCTCCTCACCCTCAGGCACCTCAACCACCTCCCACTCAACCCCCTCATCATCCCCACCACCCTCCTCACCAGGAACGTACTCAACTCCAGTACCCATCCCAACAGTACTTTTCCCCTTTCTCCTCTTAACAACCCTCACCCGCTTCCCATCCTCTTTAACTTTGATATCAGTGGGAGCGTCTTGAGTACCTTCTAGCTCGTCTACAGGTCTAGCCTCTGGCGACAAGAACTGTACTTCAGGTGAGTCATGAGCAGTTTTCTTTTTAAGCACCCGCTTCTTCTTGTCAGTAGGTTTGGCAATCTCCTCCTCACTCTCTGGCACACTTGGAGAAACAAAAGTAACCTCACTTTCCACAGCAGCATCCGTTGAGACAGACTGAGGTGTTGTCCCTCCAACAGGCTTCTTCGTTTTCGACTTTCTCTTGTAAACAGTTTCTTCTATAATCGTGACATCAGGTTGTTGTGCATCGGGCGCTTCAACTTTCTCAACTTCTGGTTCAGTTGGAGAAACAAAAGTAACTTGACTTTCACCACTGGCGTCAGCAACTTGCTCAGGTACCTCTTTCTCCCCAGGTGCTTTAACCTTCTTCGTTTTAGGTTTCCGACTGACTGTTGTGTCTTCTAAAGTTGTAACTTCAGGTAAAGTTTCCACCTCACGTTCAGTTGGCGAAACAAAACTAACCTGACTGTCTAAACTAGCATCCACCGAAGACGACTCGCTCACTGGTTTATCACCAGGTGCTTTAACCTTCTTCGTTTTAGGCCTACCCACAAGCGTCACTGATTCTTCAGTAGTTGGTTTCTGCTCATCCTCTACTCCACTTGGAGGCACAAACTGTGGCGATAACTCTGCAACCTCATCCGCCACATCCCCTGTCCCAGGTTCTCTAGTTTCAACACCTTTAGGCTTCTTAATTTGCCGCTTATCTTTAGGACCCACCCCCTCTTCCGTGTCCTCACTCTTCTCAGGAACAACCACTTTAAAACTACTAACCTCCCCATCATCCCGCTCTGTTACTCTCTCCTTCTCCAACGCTTCAGGTGACACGAATTTAGGTACACCACCCGTTGCAGCGTCAGCAGAGAACCCTTCAGTTTGACCAGGCGTAGTATCCTGTCCCACCTCCCGCTCTTTCTTAACTTTACGTCCCCGTTTCAGAGTAACTGTCTCTTTCTCCTCATCAGTAGATTTCTCAGCCCCACCAACTTGTACCTCACCCGTAGTCTCTGGCTTCTCACCAGTCCCCTCCACCTCTGGCAACCTACTAGGTGAACCAAACACAACACCCGTCTCTTGTTGTGCATCTGCAGACTCCTTAGTTCGTGGACTAACACCAGTACTCACATCAGGTAAACTTGCATCGCTCTCTCCTATACGTTCACCCGAAGGTACTTGACCATCATCAGAAGCAACACCACCGACATCTTCACCAATATCCTCCCCAGAAGCACCTCCCTGATCCCGATCTTTAGGAGTTTTAGCCTTCTTAACTTTACGCTTATGAACTTTAGCTTGTTCTGTATCTTGAGGTGTTGACTTATCAACTTGAGTACCTGGTAAAGTAACACGATCACCCTCCCCACTCAAATCTCCTCGATCCTCTCCACCCCTACCCTCAGGCCTAACAAACCCAATCTCCCGTGACTGAACCGCATCCGCAGACTCTTTAGGTCGTGGACTAACACCAATGGTCACTTCACCAGTTGCCGCGTCAGCCTTATCTTGAAGCTGAGGCGACGGTACTTGAGTTGGAGCACGTTGAGAAACATCACCACTACCATCTTCAACCTTATCCTCCCCTAACGGTACTCCCTGTGTCGCATCTTTAGGAGTCTTATGCTTCTTAACCTTCCGTTTACCCGTGTCCTTTGACTCTTGAACTTCCTCAGGCGTCCCCTTATCAGCAAAAGTGTCTGGTGTAACACGATCACCCTCCAAACTCAAATTCCCTGGTTCTTCTACACCCGTTGCCTCAGGCCTAACAAACCCAACCTCCCGTGACTGTACCGCATCAGCAGACTCCTTCACAACACCCTCTGGCACAACACCTTCCACACCCTCACCCCCAACTTGCACGCTATCGCTTTCACCCGCTTCCTCTCGTTCACCAACGTCCTCACCACCAACTTTCCCACTTTTCTGCTTCTTAACCTTCTTCCTCTTCTCAACTTTCTCCCGTGTTTCCTCTACAGTTGTGGTTGTAGGTTCCAGCTGTGGTGTAAATCCAGGTGCTTCCCCTCTAACATCCAAACCCTCCTCATCTTCCCTAACAACAGGCGTCAAAAACGTAACCCGCTTCTCCTGAACAGCATCACCAGCCTCTTTACCCCTTCCACCCTCATCACCGACAACACTTGGAGCAACTATAGTATCACGTTCTACTTTCCCCTCAGGACTAACATCAGGCTGTGACTCTCGACCCAAATCAACACCCTCATCACCACCACTCACATCCTCATCAGGCTTCCCCTCCCCAACAACCATCTTTTTCTTACTCTTCCGTTTGTAAACAGCCCCAGTAGGTTGATCAAGCTCGGGTTGACTTGTAGCCGGAGCACCTTCACGTTCCCCACCTTCCTGTGCATCTAGCGCCGTAGGTGCCATAAACTGAACACCCCGCTCCTGCACAGTATCAACCCCCTCCCCCTTCCCAGGACTAACCATCTTGAAACTACTATCCAGCGTAGCATCAGCCTTCTCCAAACTCTCATCACCTTCCCGTTTCTCAGGACTGATGAGTTTCATGACACCCCCACTCTCCGCACTAGCCACCTCAACTATTTCCTCCATATCCTCAACAACTTGCTCACCAACCTTCTTCTTTGTCTTCCGTTTGTGTACTTTTGTGGTCACGATTCCCTCTTGTTCTTGAGCAGGTTCCTCTCCAACATCCCCACTAGGTCCCTCAATCACTTGACCTTGTTCCTCAGCCCCCACCGGCCTTACAAACTCAACACCCCGTTCCTGATCAACATCAACTCCCTCACGTTTCTCAGGACTAACAACTTTGACAACACCCCCACTCTCCTCATCAACTGTCTCAACCTGACTCTCAACACTCTGATCATCCCCCACCTCACCACCCTCTTTCCTTACTTTCTTCTTCAATTTAGGTTTACGCTGAAGTGACTTATCTTGACCATCCTCTGTAGCAGGTTCACCCGAATCAAGTTCTTTTAAGGTTATTGGACTTGATTGTTCAGCAACACGCCCTTGTTCACCCTCACGTACACCAGGACTCAAAAACCTCACACTACTCTCAAGCTCAGCATCCGCTTTCCCCCTCACCTTTCCATCTTCACCCAAACCTTCCTGCCCAGTAACCACTTCAACCCCCTCAGGCGACTTGACCACCGGCACACTATCCAGAGCTGTATCACTTTCCTGAGTAACTTCAGGAGCCTCATCTTCACCAACAATCTTCTTCCGCTTACTCTTCCGTTTCTTCTCCCCAGCAGGTTCCACACCAACTTTATCATCACCGGCAACACCAGGAGCTACAAACTGAACCCCTTTCCCCTGCTCAGCATCATCACCCTCCCTCACCCCAGGACTAACAACCTTAAAGACTCCCCCACTCTCAGCACCAACACGCTCCAAATCACCTTCCCCTTCTTGTGAAACTTCCCTTTCACCATCCTTAACCTTCTTCTTACTTTTCCGCTTGACAACACCTTGACGCTCTACATCATCCCCAGTTTCTTGTTCAGGTTGGGTAAACTGTAAAGCACCAGGTTCAGTACTGTCATCTTTCTGACGTTTCCCAGCATCCTGTTCCATCACACTAGGGCTCTGGAACTTGACAACACCTGCCAACTCTGCGTCAGCACTATCTTTAGTCCGTGTTACTTCTTGTGGAGTTGGCGTGACAGTATCTTTGCTTGGAGCAGTTGCAGCATCACCACTAGCTAATTCCTCAGGCTGGACATC
This sequence comes from Entomobrya multifasciata, assembly GCA_034693345.1. Lineage (NCBI taxonomy): Eukaryota > Metazoa > Arthropoda > Collembola > Entomobryomorpha > Entomobryidae > Entomobrya > Entomobrya multifasciata. The sequence goes on along the minus strand of JAQFXM010000996.1, from coordinate 28,979 downwards.
AACTTTACCCTCAACCTGATCATCAACACTTTCCTTATCCCCCTTCTTCACTTTACGCTTCTTGGTGCGCACAGTAACTCCACTTTTATCCTCCTCAGTACCCTTATCCTCACCACCAACATCCTCCATAACACCAGCCACCTCCCCTCCCAACCCCCCAGGCGTAACAAACCGAACATCCCGTTCCTGCTCACTATCTTCCTCCTCTCGCTTCCCAGGACTCACAACCTTCATGACACTCCCCAGCTCTGCATCACTTTTCTCTAAACTCTCCACTTTATCGCCAGGTTTCGGATGCACAAACTTAACATCCCGCTCTTGAGAAGCATCCGCAACCCCGCTCTCCTCAGGACCCGTATCAACCCGAGAATCCACACCCTCAACCTTCTCCCCAACTTTCTTCACCTTCTTCTTCCGCTGATAAACAGGCGTCTGACTCTCCCCAGGTTTCTCAGGTACAACCTGCTTATCACCCCCAGTATCTCCACCCTCCACCTTATCATCCCCCACCCCAGGTCTCAAAAACTGCACATCTCTCTCCTGCACCACATCCCCAACCTCCCGCTTCTCAGGACTAACAACTTTCATGATGCTCTCCACCTTTGCATCCACACTCTCTATTCTCTGTTCAGCTTCATCCACCTTCTTTGTCTTCTTCTTCCGCTGATAAGTTGGAGCATCCTCACCCTTCCCCTCAGGCAACCCCTTTTTCTCAACATCTCCCTCTCCAAGTTTCTCTTGAGTTGGAGCATCAGGCGCACGTTCTTCTGGCCTAACAACCTTCAAACTACCCAACTGAGCATCCCCACTCTCTATTTTAGAACGTTCAGCATCAACAACTTGAACTTTCTCATCCCCAGGTTTCTTCGTCTTTTTCTTCCTCTGGTACACTGGAGTTTCTCCAGTTACATCCGTTTTCTCTGGTGAGGGCTTTACATCATCACCACCATCTTCTCCACCACCTGTCTCTTCCTGTACACCCGGACTAACAAACTGCACATCCCCTCCTTGTGCACCATCACCACCCTCCCGTTTCTCAGGCTCACCCTCCTTATCACTCGGCTTCTTAACCTTCTTCTTCCGTTGATAAACGGCTGTGGTCTCTTCATCCCCAACAGTTTTCTCAGGTTGCCCTGAAACAACATCTTGCTCTTGCTCTGGTTTCACCTCCCGTGTTTCAGGTACCCCAGGCCTCACAAACCCAACCCCCTTCTCCTGTTCAACATCAACCCCCTCCCCCTTCCCAGGACTAACCATCTTGACACCACTCTCCAGTGTAGCATCACCCTTCTCCAAACCCTTATCAGTCTCCAGCTTTTCAGGACTCACAACTGTGACCACACCCCCACTCTCCGCATCAGCACTCTCAAGTGTACTCTCTTCACGTTCCTGAACACCCTTCTCCTCACCAGGCTTCTTACTCTTCTTCTTACGCTGATAAGTCGGTGTTGTATCTTTATCTTCCACAGGTAACTCTACCCCTCCAACTTTCTCTGCACCAGGTACAGCATTTTGCTCATCAACAACCTTCCCTTGTTCTTTCTCCAATGCACCAGGCTGAATAAACTTAACACCCCGCTCCTGAACTGCATCAGCAGACTCCCGTGACACAGGACTCACAACCTTCATCACACCACGCAACTCTGCATCACCTTTCTCAACTTGTTCACCAACTTGACTAGCCCCATCCTCCTCAACCCCCCGTCCTCCATCATCCACCTTTTTCGTCTTCTTCTTCCGTTGATAAACAGCCGTTCCTGGCACTTCTTCAGGTGCACGTTCAATCCCCTCAACACCAGCCACCCCAACACTTATCTGATCCTTCCCCACAGGTACCTCCTCATCCTTTTCCAATGCTCCTGGTTGAGTAAACTGTACACCTCGTTTCTGAATCGCATCACCAGACTCCCTCACTACAGGACTCACAACCTTCATCCCACCAGGCAACTCTGCATCACCCTTCTCTAGTCCCATCCCACCCTCATCAACCTCTGGTTTATCACTAGGCTTCTTTGTCTTCTTTTTCCGTTGGTAAACAGGTGTAGCCCCTGGTGCTTCTTCAGGCGCACCCTCAGTTTCATCACTAGGCTTTAATGGAGTGACCTGTTCTTCCTCCCCACGCCCCTTTTCATCTTTCTCCTCAGCTCCAGGTTGGGTAAATTGTACACCCCGTTCTTGACTCGCATCAGCAGAATCCTTCGCTCCAGGACGCACAACCTTCACTGTACCAGGTACCTCTGCACCACTTTTCTCATCCCCCTTACTACCCTCATCAACTTGCGGTTTCTCATCACCAGCCTTCTTCGTTTTCTTCTTACGCTGATAAACAGCCGTGACTCCTTCCACTTGCTCTCCCATCTCTTCAACTTGCCCCTCAACACGATGCTCTAAACCACCACTCACCCCCTCATCCTTTCCAAGAACTTTACCCATTTCCTCAATACCCCCAGGCCTACCAAACCGCACATCCCTCTCCTGAACCGCATCAACAGACTCCCGTGACACAGGACTCACAACCTTCATACCACTCCCCAACTCAGCATCAGCCTTCTCAACCTTACCACCACCCTCATCAACTTGTGGTCTCTCATCACCAGGCTTCTTGACCTTCTTCTTCCGCTGATAAACAGGTGTCTCTTGAGTATCCCCCGGAGCTTCCTCATCCTCAGGTTCACGAGCAACATCATCACTTTTCTCCACAGCCACATCCCCCTCAACTTTATCACCCGGTTTCTTGGTCTTCTTCTTCCGTTGATACACTGACGTTGGTTCAGGTGCTTCCACAGGAGCTCCATCAGGTTTTCCTGTAGCAGTTTGATCAGTGGGCTGATCTCTTTCAACTCCACTAGGTGCAACAAACTCCACACGCCGTTCTTGAACAGCATCAACACTCTCTCTTTTCTCAGGACTAACGAGTTTCATGCTACCAGGCAATTCAGCATCACTTTTCTCCAACTCTTTCTCTCCAGCCACATCCCCCTCAACTTTATCGCCAGGTTTCTTGGTCTTTTTCTTCCGCTGGTAAACAGGCGTGGCAGGTGCTTCTGCAGGAGCTCCCTCAGATTTTCCAGTATCTGCAGACTTATCAGTTGGTTGCTCTCCTTGTTTTTCAACACCAGGTGCAACAAACTCCACATCCCTTTCCTGAGCAGCATCAACACTCTCCCTTTGTACAGGGCTAACGAGTTTCATCACTCCAGTCAATTCCGCATCAATTTTCTCCACTCCTTTCACCCCAGCCACATCCCCCTCAACGTTATCACCAGGTTTCTTGGTATTTTTCTTCCGCTGGTACACTGGTGTTTGTCCAGTTTCTTCAGGAACTCCAGCAGTCTCATCAGTTGTCTTCTCCTGAGCCACATCACCACTATCCCGTGTATCCACAACCCCACCAGTCTTCTCCACTCCTTTATCCTTCCCAACACTCACACCCCGACCAACTCCACCCTCCTCCATCCTCTCACCATGCTCCTCCCCCTCTCCCCCCGTGTAAATGTGTATACCTTGGACATGTTCTACAGGTAAGACGTTCACATCTACAGCACTCTCATCTACAGACATCACAGCTACTGGACTCAACAACACAGACACAGACCCAGAACGGGATAAATCTTCAAACACCCCCGTCCCACCAGTCCGTTCATCTGACTGTGGGACAGTTCGACTCTTACCTTTATCAACGCCTCCAATCCTCAGTCCAGCATCCTCAGTACGAACCTCTTTGACACCCTCATCCTCTCCCTTCACAGGACTCACGACCTTCATGCTTGTAGGTAGCTCCGCATCAGCCCGCTCCTTCTTTGTCTTCTCGTCAACACCCTCAGGCCGCACACCACTCGGAGCACCACCAACCTGACCCTTAACCTCCCCCTCAGGCTTCTTTGTTTCCTTCTTACCCCGCTGCCACACAGGCCCAGGTTTCTCGTCAGTAGGAACCTTCTCAACATCCACCCCCTCAGGCTTCTCCAACTCCACATCAGTCCGTTCTGGAATGCTCACACCAACTTGCCCAATAGGCTTATCACCCTCAGGCTTACGCTCACCCTCAATCGTAGGTTTCTGGAAAGGCTTCAACTGAACGACCTCTTTCTCGTCTTCCTTCTCAGGAACCTTCCCTTTACCAATAACAAGCATCTTATCATCAGGCTTCTCTGGAGCTTTAGCCTTAGGACCCCTCTTATACACCCCAGGAGCACCCTCACCAACACCCTCAGTCCCACCAGCAACAGGCTTATCAGTTTCCTGACCCACATCACCAGATTTAACCCTATCCCCCCACTCTGGCTTCTCAAACTCCTCCAACTTGACCTCTTCACTGTCAGGAATGTCCTTTAAACTATCAGGTTTAGGCTCCTTACCCACCCCCTCCTTCTTCTCCTTCTCATCTTTACCAACCGGAACAACCCTCCTCGGCACACTCTTCAACTCAACCTTCTCAACCCCCTGCTTCTCCTCAACAGGCTTCTGTACCCTCTTTGCCGGTTTCAACTGAACAACCTCAGGCTTCTTCTCCTCCTCAACTTTAGGAACAACTTTCTTTGGCTCGTACTTTTTCCTCTGCCACGTTGGCGTTGTTTGCTCTTGAGGTTGTTCTGGTGCTAGTTGATCCTGACTTGTAGGTGTTGGCGACACAACCTTCTCAGGCACCGCCTCAACCTGTGTATCCTCAGGCACCGCCTCAACCTGTGTATCCTCAGGCCTCTTAACCTCTTTCTTCTTCCGCTGCCACACAGGACTTGGCTGCTCTGTGGGAGCTTCAGGTGCTGGTATCGTTTCAGGTTGCTGCACAGGTCGTTGCGTATCTTCAACCTTTTCTTTCTTCTTCCGCTGCCAAACAGGTGCAGGCGCCTCTTCAACCTTGGGCACAACTTTCTCCTCCTTCTTCACCCTCCCCACCCTCCAACTGACAACCTCCTTCTGCTCCAACCCAACCCCACTACTCTTCATACTCTCACTAATCCTCATGTTCAACCTCTCCAAATGCACATCCATCGTCGACCCAACCCCACCCCTCACCTGTCCCCCTCTATCCGTCCTCGCCATCCTCTGCAGTTTCGTAATCCGCTGACTCGTACTCATCATCGAGACTCGTTCTACACACATACCCAATCCACCATGAGTTCATACATTTTTCAACACAATCAAACACACAAGGGCATGTTAAAAACCGTGGTGGTTGGTACTCGGTACACTCAAATCTCCAGTGACTCAATCTCCCATTCATCTCTAACCGTTCATTAACCCACAAAAAACCAAAAAAATCTACCCACATTTTTCAAGGTCATCCTAACGAGTACAGGTTCCCGTTCTAACATTCCTGATCCCCTATTGTTTGTTTTACAAAATCCCGGAGTATTTGCCCAGGCAGTATGAACGTATCATGATGATGTGGGCTTTGGATGAGTGCCAAGATTGTGTGAGGTTTAGATATAATGCGATATGCTCATACTAAAAAACTGCTTTAATTATAGTGGTGATACGCGAAACGGAACTAATGAAAAAATCTAGAAAACTACACATGAAAAAATACTTTTTCTAAAGTTACATGCCCGTGTTTTCCCGTGCCCATTAAAAAAACCTCTCTCTCTCATTCTCCCATCACCCGTGTATATAAATTGCGTTATCGTTAATCTAGATCTCCCGTCACCTTCCCCATCCACCAAACATACCACCACCACGATTAAGTTAGGGAGACAGGGGTAAAAATAAAAAATAACAAAAAAAAGTGATGATCTCGAGAGAAATTAGCTGTAAAACTCTACATGAATCAAGATGTGATGTGATGTAATAAAGAATACACATGTTTTTTGTTGCAATATTTGCACAATTTATTCTACATAATTATCCTCGCAAAAAAAAGAATCTTCCCATTTCTTTGTCTTTTGTATAATTTGTAAAGCGGAAAAAGCGCGAGCAAAAAGGAATACTTTTGAAAAAGGAAAGTTTTTTGAAAATTAAAATTAAAATCCCGTATAAAAAGCTTGTAATAAATAGGCTTCTTTGGCTTACTAGCTTGATTTTCAAAAAAAAATTGACTTGTAACAATATAAAGCATATACACAAAGCTGACATTTCTCTCGAGAAGAAAAAAAACCCATTAGTGGTTTATAAGCATCAATAATATTTTTCTTTTCTTTTTAATTACAATATCCTTAATCTAGTAATGTTAAGTATTAAACTGTCGAGTATCCCCCCCGTTAAAACCTGGTTAAAATATTCTAATTACTTTTAACGGTGAGTCTAGCACTCGACTCCACTTGGTTTCCATTCTCTACGTCTGTAACCCGGACTGTGAATGTGCCGCTGTCTTCCTCGTATGTTGACTTGATTAAGAGCACGATGTGAGGGCCTTCTTGCATCATCTGCACAAGAAACAATAAACTTTGAGGTTTTGACTTTTATGTGATTATTTAATTACCCGTGAGTATACACACCTCAAAATCCTCAGACTCCGGGATTAGAGCATTCTCCCTGAACCATTGGACCTTTAGCTTCGTTTGAGGTTGGAAACCGACGATTTCCGTTTGAAAAGTGGCAGCATCACCTTCCTCGCAGTTGACGTCTTTCATCTTGAGGAGGTTCAGTGGTACGGTTGTTTGGGGTTGTGCGACTGTGAACGAATTATCGTGCGGTGATTTTGAGTTACGTAATCACATAGTTGGCAGGCGGTTAGGGTAATAAAAATTGTTCATGCTCGATTTAGTTAATGGGGTTGGAGGAATTTGAGAGTGGGGTTTGAAGTAGTAGAAGCTTTAGTGTTTCAGAACAGTTCGAAAAATCTGAGAAAACAAACGGTTTTGAACAAGGGAATTTTTTGTCTCGAGTTACCCCGAAAGATGTTGAGATGTAAAATAGGCATGCGATAAAGTGAGAATGCAAGCGATTTTCATACAAAAGCTACGCAAGTTTTACAAATTACAGTATGGATTGAGAACACGTTAAAAAATTTGAAACTAAGTAATGTTAAAGATTTAAATCAGTTGAATAGAAAGTTCCGTAAATTGTATTCTAAATTACATCGATTATGGTAGTCAAATCAGTTGCATCTACAGAATGGCGAGAATCTGCCATAGCTCTATCAAATTTTTATCGTCGTTCCATGCAAGCAAATAAGTGTCCCGACATACCCCGAATCTAAGCTCTAAGCAGACATGCAATATCAAAATGCAAGCCAAGTTTCATGCAAAAGTTACACAAGTTTCATGTTTTGTAATGAGAACAAGTTAACTGAAACTACGTAAGTTTTATGAATTAGTTTAGTTGAACAGCAAATATCCAAGATTATAGATCTAACTACAACGATAATGGTAACCAAGTTGGTGGTATCTGGGGCAGGTCAGGAATCTGACGTAGCTCTATTAAATCTTTATCGACGTTCCATGCAAGCAAATAAGTGAAAAATATCATCATGCACATGCAAATAACTGAAAAAAGCACCAAACTTACCAGGCTTAACCTGAAGAGCCCCTTTAGTGGACGTGAGAACAACCCCACCCCTGACAACACTAAAAACATACTCCCCTTCATCCTCCGGATACACTTGATCAAACTTGACACTACACCTGGTAGCCCCACCCTGCAACTCTTGAGTCAACTTTACGTATTTACCCTGACTCACTGGCTTTCCGTTCTTTGTCCATCTCACCGTGGCGTTCCCTGTGCCAAAAATGAAAGGGACAATTAGTAATTTGTCAAACTAAAACAAGTCAATTTCCCACATTCAATCAAACTCACCAAGCCCCGCGACAAGAACACTCAAACTAGAACTCTGCCCCTCATCCACCGAAGTGCTAGGCTCCAACCCTTTCGTGATAGTAGTCTCCGACGGCTTAGCCTTAGCCAAACTAACAGGCTCAGTGATCACAACCTCACATTCACAGCGGGCTTCACCAGCCGAATTCAACCCAACGACCTCGTACTTCCCTTGGTCCGCTAAGCTAGCCTCCCTTACATTCAACGTGTACCTATTACCCTGCGCAGTGATCTTCACGCGGGCGTCGCTCTGGAGCTTCTTTCCGTCCTGTACAAAAAAACAAAAGGTAATTAGAATCAATCCAGTAATTCAAATACTAATAGACTTGCGCCTTTGACCCACCTTAATCCAGAACACATCCTCAATCGGCTTAGCCCCAGAAGCAAGCACACAATCAAGTATAAGAGGCGCCCCAACCTGCGCCCTCTTACTATCCAACGTCTTGATAAAATTGGGCGGGCTCATTTTCGACGATTTCGGCTCCTCCACCACCAGATTAGCAGAACATTTCGCCTGACCTCCAGGATTCTCCGCTATCACGGAGAAGATACCAGAGTCCTCCATAAACACCTACAAAAACACTTTATTAGCAATCATCCACAAACAACCAAACCAATCACAATAACCCCAACTCACCTCCTTAATAACAAGAAAACTCCTCTTCCCAACAACACTAATCTGAAAATCCTGACTATCCTGAATCGGAAAATCCTCCCTGAACCACTTAACACTCGGCTTCGGATCCCCATCAAACTCCACCTCAAACCTCGCCTCCTCCTTCTCATTCACCCGACAAGGCTGAATCTTTTTAACAAACACCGGAGCCTTCTTGTAAGCCCCCGCCTTAACAGCCCCCTCCAACACCTTCTCTTTACTCTCAGTACTCTTCCGCTCAGTCTCTGTAATCTTCCTCGTCACCTCCAAATCCCCATCCTGACTCGTCTGCACCTGCTTCTGAACCCTTTCATCCACACTCCTCTCAACCCGCTCATCAACCCCCTCCAACCTCCTCACCTCATCCCCACTCAACACCCCCTCCCCATCCTTCCAACTCTTCAACTTGGCCATATGCCTCTCCTGCCTCTCCTCCTCCTCCTTCTTGGCACTCCTAAACACGTTCGAAATCTCCTTCCTCGTCACCTGCTTAGCATGCTCAAGTATAGCCTGCTTCGCCACATCCACCTTAACATCATACGCTTTAGCAGCCGTCCTCGCCAAACTACTCTGAGTCGCAGCAGCATGCTGCCTATTCAACTCCCTAATCTTCTGCTCCTTGGTCAACTGACTCTCCTCCAACTCTTTAATCTTACTATAGTCCAACCCCCTGGCCTTCAACAGCTTCTGCCACTCGGTCTCATCCTCCTCCACAATCTTGTTCGAATACTCCCCCTGCTCGTTCACATGAACCTGAGTCTGCTTCGCACTCAACCTCTCGGCAAACACCTTCTCCAGATCACACCCATACCTCGTATCCTGGTAGCTCTTCAACTCGAGGTCGTACCACGCTGTTCAACCGAACCACACCCCAAAAACCAAAACACCCGAACGACGAAACATATACGTGATAGACGTACACACAACAACACCAGAGACGTCACGAAAAAAAACAAAAAAAAACACTCACTAATAAGTACGACTTTTTACCTCCAGGGAACTCCATAAGAAGAGCATACCGAAAAAAACCAAAAAAAAACTTACGCCTGGGAGAATTCTTCAACAAGGCCCTGTAGTCATCATGCCTATTCTTGACAACCAACTGAGTACAAGCATACGCCTCCCCCAAACTATTCTTAGCCAACACCTCAACCTTCCCATGATCATACTGCCTCGTCTTCGGAATATCCAAATGCCACATCCCATCATACGTCAACTTATACCTCGACCCCTACAAACAAACTCATATGTACAAAAAAACCACAAACCCCCTCACACCACACCACACAAACTTACGTTCATAACAGTCCTCCCATTAACAATCCAAAGAACCCTCGGCCTCGGATACCCAGTCACCCGACAACAAAACTTAGCCCAGTCCCCTTCCCAAACCTCAACAATATCCGGTTTAGTAACAAACGCAGGAGCCTCCCTCGCCCGCTCACTCTCCTCAATACTCTTTCTCCTCAGCCAGTTCGCCTCCATCTCACGAATCTTGTCGATACTGTGCATACCTGGCGGCAGCTGAGAGTCATAAACAATGTTTGGTTTACCAGAAGTCTTGATTGTAGCCCGGGTCTCATCCTTTCCGTACAAGTTCGTTGCAACGCAGACGTACTCTCCACTGTCCTCTGGGTACACCCACGCGAAATTCATCGCGACATACCCAAAGTCGTAGATGGGTTGGAGGCGGTTCTCTACAGATGGGGGAAATGGCGGGTTAATTTTCACAAACATTAAAGATAAGAATTAAAAGTAATTTCCAACTTACTATGCAACAACGGCTTCCCATTCCAGAACCACTCAACCTTCATGTGAGGATCCCCAACAGGAGCCAACTGACACTCAAACTTGGTAATCTCCATCTCCTTCAACTCGTTCTGACTCTGTATCTGAGTCACAAACCTTGGAGGCTGCTTCTTATCAGGATCGTAAATGTCATCTAGCGTCAAATGAACTTCGCTTGTATACTTTTTAATAGCAGCTTCCATCTGAATAAGTGTCTCTGACTTTTTCATGCCCTTTGGCATTTGGTTCTGGAGGATGATTGTTGGTTGGCCTGTAAAATAAGCGACAATAATTAGTAACCAGTTACACATCCCATTAAAATATATATGTACGTTAACTTAAAAATCCCCCACTCACTTTTACAAATGATCTGAGCCTCAGTCCTATCCTCCCCATGATTATTCCTCGCCACACAAACATAAACCCCAGCATCCTCCTCATACGTGTACAGTATATCCAACCGCACATACCCAAAGTCATAAACAGTCTGAAACCTACTCCCCATCTTCAACGGCTTCCCATTATGCAACCAAGTAATCGTGAGATTAGGATCAGTCTTGGGCTCCACAGTACAGTCAAGATGCAACGGCTCACTCTCCGTTATCGTGAAATTGCTCAACTTCTTAATAAACCTAGGTGGCCCATCAAACACAACATCAGGAGCAGGTTGCTCTTTAACAGGCCCACGCTCCAGCTCACTCAACCTCGTCGCGTCAATCCCCTTTGGCAACTGACTCTCCAACACGATATCCCGCTTCCCTTTACAAACAAGCTTAGCCCTTGTCGTCGCAAACCCCCAAGGATTAACAGCCCTACACAAATACTCCCCACTATCCCTCGCAAATGTCCAGTCCAAATCCAACGAGATAAACCCAAAGTCATCACTCGTATGCATCCTCGACCCAAGAACAATAGGCTTACCATTAAAGTACCACTCAATCCTCATCGTCGGATCATTAACAGGCTCCACCCTACACTCAAAGTGAGCAGGCTGCCCCTCAACCAACTCCAGATCCTGTATCTCGGTAATAAACCTCGGAGGCACTTTCTGCTGCTCCACCTGAGGAGCCTCCTCCCGTTTCCAAAGCGACTCCTCCAATTTCTGCAACGACTCCGTCCCACTCCTAAAGTTACCAGGCAACTGAGGAGTAGTAACAATATGAGCACTGGTCTGCTTCACACTCATGTTACACTGAACGCTACTCGTCCCATGAGCATTAGTAGCCCTGCAAACATACTGCCCCTGATCCCTCGTCGTCACGCAACTAATCTCCAAAATCACAAACCCAAAGTCACTAATAGTTTTCGTCCTGCTCCCATGGTTAATCCCCCTCCCATTATGAAACCACTCAATCTTCATCTTCGGATCATTAGTAGGCTTCAACCTACACTCAAAGTGAGCCAACCCCCCCTCAAATATCTCCATATCAACCAAATTAGTCAACTCTGGAGGCTTCCCCTCATCCGCATCCGGACTCATAATCCCCCCTTGCCCCTGCCCAATCCCCTCCAACTGAGCAATCTTATCAAAGTCCAACCCCAACCGACTCAACTGACTGTCAAATATCAAACTCGACCGCTTCCCACTACAAACCAACTCACAAGTAGTAACCGCCTCCCCAAACTCATTATAAGCCCTACACTCATAAGTCCCACTATCCTCCAAATAAACACTCGAAATCTCGAGTATAACAAACCCAAAGTCATGAAACGTCTTAAACCTCGAAGCAGCCCTCAACGGCTTCCCATTAACCAACCACTCAACCCTCAATTTAGGATCATCCGTCGGCGTCAACCTCGCCTCCAAATGAGCATTCTCCCCCTCCCTCAAATTAACATTCTCCAACGGCACAGTAAAGTTCGGAGGCCCACCAGCCCTCACATCCTCCGCCCTCGCCGCCTTATGCTTATCCTCCAACGTCCTAATCTTCTCAAAAGCCCCAAACATACTCTTTGGTATCTGAGGATCAAATATCAAACTGGCCTTATCAGTACAGCTCAAATTCGCCCTCGTCACATCCTTCCCCAACTTATTCTCCGCCCTACACTCATAAACCCCACTATCCTCCTCATAACAGTACAACACATCGAGTATAACAATCCCAAAGTCATGAAACGTCCTAAACTTGTGCCCAGACCGCAACTGAACCCCATCCTTCCACCAAGTAACCTTGAGATCAGGGTCGTCCACAGGAATGAGTCGAGCTTCAAAGTGAGCTGATTGTCCTTCTACGAGCTTCACGTTCTCGAACTGGGTAGTGAATTTAGGTGGCTGGAGTTTAATCACAGAGCTGAGGTCAGGTTTCTGGCGACCGAATGCTTCTAGTTCGAGGATACGGGCGTAGGCGTCTGGGTCGATTGGTTCGGTAGCGACGCCTTTGTGTAATCGGATTAGGTTGAGAATAGCTGCTGTCTTGTCGGAGCCGTGGCTAAAAAACGAGAAACAATTGCATGAGTATGTTTGAATACAAATTGACTTTAAGTGTCCATATGTAAAAATGTGACATGTTGTGTTGTGGGTCAAATGAAAATGACCATGCAAGTAAACTCCCCATGTGTGCAAAATGTACCATGTACCCCGGATTTATGTCTTTATGAGATGTTTATATGATACACATTCAAAACATATCAACTTACAGATTCTTTGCACGGCATTCGTAAGTTCCTGTAAAAATTGAAACAAATTATAAGTTATTTTCCACAATCAAGTCACAGCCAAACCAAACCACAAGTCCCAACTCACCTTCATCAAGATCAGTAACCTGCCCAACATCCAAAACACAATACCCAAAATCATAAACAGTCTTGATCCTCGTAGACGGCTGCAGAGGCTGCCCATTGTGGAACCACTCAACCACCATATTCGGATCCCCAACGGGAATGAGCGTAGCCTCAAAATGAACACTTGTGAATTCTGGAACGTTTTCGAGATTCTAGAAATACAAAACAAGTTATAACACAAACCCAAAAACACAAATAGCCTCAAACCAATTCCAACTCACCCTCAACGGAACAGTAAATTTAGGCTTAACAACCCTCTCACTCCCAACAACACACTCCAACTCTGTCGATATCTGATCCTCCCCCCAAGCATTAGTAGCCTTACAAGTATAAACCCCATTATCCTCCAACGTACAATCAAAAATCTCCAGCACCACCATCCCAAACGCATACACCGTCCTAATCCTATGCCCAGCATCAAGACTCTTCCCATCCTTAAACCACTCAACCTTCATCGTCTCATCCCCAACCGGAATCAAATTAGCCTCAAAATGCGCCAAATCCCCTTCCTGCAAATTCCTCAAATTCTCAAAAGGCGTAGTAAATTTAGGAGGAACCCCACCCTTCCCATCATCCTTCTTAGGCCCCTTCCCTTTCTCCCTCGCCGCCTCAACAGCCTGAATCTTCTCCAACCCCGCCTTCCCTTTAGGATGCTGAGTCTCATGAGCCCTCCCCTTCGTATCATCCTCAACATGAACAGTACAAGAGGTAAAAGCCTCCCCATACTTGTTATAAGCATGAGCAGTATACACCCCACTATCCAAATGCTCATGAACATCATCCAACGTCAAATTGACATACCCAAAGTCAAAAGTACTCTTAAACTTAGTCCCACTCACAGGCTTCCCATTAACAAACCACTCAACCTTCAAATCCGGATCACTCTTCGGCTCCACCCTACACTCCAAATTCAACGGCGCATTCTCCTTCAACCTCACCTCATTCGGCAACGGAGGATCAAAGTACGGCTTAACCTGAGGCAACTCTGGAGTCTTAACACTCGGCCTCCTCCCCTTCGCCTGCAACTCCCCCTCAACCTCCTGAACCCTCTCCAACCCCTCCGCCCCCTTCGGATGTATCGTATCATCAAGTATCCCTTTATCACTCCTAATCACCTTCAACTTCCCAGTCGTCTGAGCACTCCCAAAAGCATTAGTAGCCTTCACAATATAAACCCCCTCATCATGCCTAAACGTAGCATCAAACTCCAACTGTACTTTACCAAACTCACAAGTAGCCCGTGACCTCGTGTGAGCCTTGAGCACCCTCCCGTTTACAAACCACTCGATCTTCAGTTTAGGATCCTTCCAAGGCTCAACATTGCAGCTAAACCCTGAAGCTTTCCCTTCCTCAATCTCGATATCGTTGAGGTGGGATAGGAACAACGGGACTCCATACTGTGGCTCTGCCATTGCAGCAGGAGCGGATGCAGGTGCTTCAAGTTCCTGGATCTTGGGAATGGCGTCGGGGCGGAGTGGGTCGGACTGGATAGATGCGTGGACATCGACTTTCACCGATCCAGTTGTTGTAGCTTCACCGTAGTCGTTCTTTGCGACGCAGGTGTAGATGGCTAGAATGGAACAATTAATCATTAGACGCTCAGTTAAATTAAAACCAACTCACCCTCAAGTCAACTCACCCGAATCATCAGCCCTCAACCCATTAATATCAAGAGTAACAAGCCCAAAGTCAAAAGTAGTCCTCATCCTCGACCCAAGATTAAGAGGAACCCCATTCTTAAACCACTGTACCCCCAACTTCGGATCCCCCTTCGGCTCCACAAACGCCTCCAAATGCAAAGTCTGATTCTCAGTCATCTGAGCATTCTCAAGATTCCTCGTAAACACCGGCGGCTGACTCACAATCTGGTCAGGTCTCACAGGTTGACTAGGCGCTTGCTCCAACTCTTTAATCCTGTTCAAGCTGGACGGGTGCATGGAGTCTCCCAAAATGCTGTCCTTCGCAATTACCTTCATCGTTTGAGAGTTAATTGCCTCACCAGCCTTGTTCCTCACTTTGATAGAGTAAATTCCAGAGTCTTCTGGTATGACCTGGGCAATGTCGAGTGTTACAAACCCAAAGTCCGCCGTTGACTTGAAACGGGATCCTGTGGAATAAAAACATTCAACTTAACTCAAGTGACCACACACAATCTCAAATCACCCCAAAAGTTAAACTCACCCATCTTAATCTCAACCCCATTACAAAACCACTCATACGTCAACGTCGGATCCCCAATCGGCACAACCCTACACTCAAAATGAGCATGCTGCCCCTCAAACAACTCACTCGGCCCCGTCAAACTACTCGTAAACACCGGCTTGTCAAACACCTTATCCGGAGCCTCCGCCTTCCCACTCGGCCTACTCTCCAACACCTGAATCTTAGCCAACCCATCCGGATGAACACAAGCAGTATCCAACACCCCCGTCGTACTGATTTTCAAACTAGCAGTAGTAACAGCCTCCCCAAGCAAATTCTTAGCCCTCGCCACATAAACCCCTTGATCCTCCCCCCTGACCCCTTGAACATCAAGCGCCACATACCCAAAGTCATGAGTCTTCTTAATCCTCGAACTCTCAGAAACAGGAACCTCATTCCTAAACCACTCAACCTTAAGATTCGGATCCCCAACAGGAATCAACCTCGCCTCAAAATGAATATTCTGATTCTCAACACTCTCGATATTCTCCAACGGCACAGTAAACACTGGCCTCTGAAACGTAGGTACCTCCTGCTCCACCCTCACCGGTCCCCGATTCTCCAACCCCGCAAACTTCTCCAACGGCTTATCAGTATCAGAAATAACAGTACTCCCAGGCCCAACAACCCTCAAATCAATATCCGTCTCACACTTCCCAAAGTCATTAGTCGCCCTCACCTTATAATTCCCACTATCCTCCGGAACACACCCCCCAACATCCAACGCGACATACCCAAAGTCAAAAGTCGTATGAAACCTATTCCCCGCACTCAACGGCTTCCCATCCTTAAACCACTCAATCTTCATTTTAGGATCCCTCGACGGCTCCACCCGACACTCAAAATGAGCCCTTGAATTCTCCAATATCTCGTTCTTCCCAGCCAACGGCGTGATAGTAGGCGGCCCCAACTCAACCTCCGGCTCAAAAGTAGTCCTCTGAGGCTTATGACTCTCCAAATCCCTAATCTTAGCCCACCCCTCCGGATGCTGACTCTCATAATAAATCCCCTTCTTCTCACAAACACTGACAGTACAAGTATTAACCGCCTCCCCAACAAGATTAACAGCCTTACAATGATAAGTCCCACTATCATCCGGATAAGCATAAAGAATATCCAACGCGACATACCCAAAGTCATGAGTCGTCCTAAACCGATGCCCACTCTTCAACTTGACCCCATTAACAAACCACTCAACCTTCAAGTTCGGATCATTAACAGGCGTCAACCTACACTCCAAATGAACATGATCCGACTCCCTCACGTTATCCTGATTATTCAACGGCGTAACAAACACGGGCTTCTCCATCTTACTCTCAACCTCCTGAGGCCTCGAAGGAGCATAATTCTCCATAGCCTGAATCTTGGCATACCTATCAGCATCCAACGGCTCAGTCAACATCCCCGCTTTAGGAGCAACACTTATCTGCGCAGTAGTGATCGCACTCCCGTTAACGTTCGTCGCCCTACAACTATAGTTCCCACTATCCTCCGGATAAGCATACAGTATATCCAGCGCCACAAACCCAAAGTCATGAGTAGTCCTGAACCTGTGACCCTGAGGAATAGGTTTCCCATCATTCCTGAACCACTCGACCTTCATCGTCGCGTCATTAACAGGTGTCAACGTAGCCTCCAAATGTACAGGCTGTGCCTCAGCTGCAGTCACATTCCTCAGCGGACGAACAAAGTTGGGCTTCTCCGACGTGAGCATGCTGACCTCCTCTTTCCTCCCAGGTTTGTACGATTCAAGTTGGTGGATCTTTTCCAACGCATCCGCGTGCTGGGTATCCAGCTGGAGACTGGCGAATGCTGTAAAGAAAAATAATATTAGGGATAGTCCTAACAAAGCACCCCACCAAACTAGTTACACTTACAAGTAACGTTAACAGGACAACTGCTAGTAGCCTCCCCAAAAGCATTAGTAGCCCGACAAGTATAAACCCCAGAATCCGCCGCAACCAACCCACTAACATCAAGCGCCGCAAACCCAAAATCATGAATAGGCTTAAACCTCGACCCAACCCCAATACTCTTCCCATCCTTCTCCCAACTAATCTTCATCGTATTATCAGGATAAGGCTCAATCCTCGCCTCCAAATGACAACTCCCACCTTCAAAAGCCTCCTTCCTCGCCGTCTGCAGCTCCGTAATAAACACCGGCTTGGTCTTGACACTCACCTCCTCCTCAACCCTCCTATCATACTGACTCTTATCCTCCAAATACCTCAGCTTCTGCAACTGCTCGTCATTATCCAACGGTGCAATCTGCTCAGGCCCAACGATTAACCGAGCCGACGTAACTGCCTGACCCAAAGCGTTAACAGCCCTACAGCTGTAAACACCTTCATCTTGCCTGGTAATCTGCTTGATATCGAGGGATACAAACCCAAAGTCGTGTACATAAGAGATTCGATTGGAAGCTTGTAGAGGCACGTCGTTTTTGAACCATTCAGTTCTCAGGTTTGTGTCTCCAACTGGGATTAACCTTGCTTCAAAGTGAACGTTTCTCATTTCTGGAGCTCGGACGTCACGGATTGGAACGGTGAACATGGGAGGTTCTGCGACGACTTCGTCAAAGATCCCGGATGAGCGGTAGTTCTTTTGCTCCAGGTATTGGAGGGATTGGAGTGTTGCTTCTTGGGTGAGGGAGGTGCGGTCGATGGAGGCGCGGGCTAAAGGGAGTAGAAATTAATGCATTGCACATAAATGAACTCATAAGAACAGCAATAACCAAATAATTAATTGACCAACTTACAATGCACAACCAAGCTAGCAGAAGTAACAGCCTCCCCCAACGCATTAACAGCCCTACAACTGTAAACCCCTTGATCCTCCTCAGTACACTGAAGAATATCCAGCGCCACATACCCAAAACTCAACACCTCATTAATCCTCGTCCCACTCGCAATAGGCTCACTATTTTTGTACCACATGACCCTCATCGTCTCATCACTGACAGGTATCAGTCTCGCCTCAAAGTGAGCCCTCTGCCCTTCCCTAATCTCAATATTCTTGGGACTCGTCGTGAACATGGGCGCTTGAGTGACAGTTTCCTCGTCATATTTGAACTTTTTCGCTGAGCCACGTTCCTCAATTTGCTGGAGCTTTGTGGTGTCCAGTTGTACTTGAGATGCTTGGATTATCGACTTTCCAGACTGGACGTTCAGTTTTACCTGGACTGCGTCTGAGCCGAGGGCGTTTGATGCTCTACAAAGTGTAAATTGATTAGTAACGAAAAGTACACGAGTGCTACCCTTTAACCTCAGTCAACTCACCTGCAAGTATAAACCCCAGAGTCCTCCTCAATCAACTGCAGTATGTCCAACGCAACATACCCAAAATCACAAATAGGCTTAAACCTCGACCCAATCTGCAACGGCTGCCCATTCTTAAACCACTCGACTTGAAGATTAGGATCGCTGATAGGCTCAACCTTACACTCAAAATGAGCTCGTTGCTGCTCCTTGAGATTCAGGTCTTTTGGTTTAGTGAGAAACCTCGGTTTTACTCGAACACTCTCCTCCACGTCAATAGACCTGGACAACCGAGAAGTGTCCTCGAGGTACTGGAGTTTATCCATGCTTGCTGTGGTGCATTCCTGTCTGCTGATCACTTTCAGGGTGCAGCTTACTGACTCGGAGCCGAATGCGTTTGTCGCTTGGCAGGTGTAGACGCCTAAAAGATATTACGATTTTAATTATCAACTACTAAACCCCATGTATAAAGTAACCCCAACCCTACTACTCACCCGAATCAGTAGTATAAACAGAAAGAATATCCAAAGCCACGTAATCAAACTCATAAGCCGGCCTATACCGATGCCCAACAGGAATAGGAACCCCATTAACAAACCAGTCAACCCTCATAGTAGGATCCCCAACCGGCCCCAACCTCGTCTCCAAATGCACATTACTCAACTCGATACTCTGAAGATTCTTCAGCGGCTTCATAAACACCGGAGGCCCCCTCGGCCCAACCTCCTCCTCCTGCTCCACAACCCTCTGAGGCGCCTTATACAACTCTGGACTCTCCCGCCTCTCCACCTTCAACGCATGCACCTGAACAGCACTGCTCGAGTTGACAGCCCCACCCTTATTACTCAACACGACAGTATACGTCCCAGTATCCGTCACCTGAGCACTCAGTATATCCAACGCGACATATCCAAAGTCATTATAAGTCCTATACCTCGACCCAATAGTAAGACTCTTCCCATTCTTCAACCACTCCACACTATAAGCCACCTTACAATCAACCCTACACTCCAAATGAATATTCTGCCCCTCAACCACACTAATCTCCTGAATCAACCCACTCAAAAACACGGGAGCACTCACAACATAGTTATCCTGCTGCAGACTCTCTTTATCATAACTCGCCTTACTCACAACATTAACAGCTTTCACCTCCTCCTTCTGCACCACCTCATACACCTCCATCCCCCCCTCAATCCTCGCCTCCCCAACACAATTCCTCGCCACACAAGTGTACACCCCCGTATCATCCAACCTCACAGCATTGATATCCAACGCCACATACCCAAAATCATGATACATCTGAATCCTATTAGCAGGCTGCAACGGCTCCCCATTCTTCAACCAAGTTATCGTCATTGTCGAGTCACTCTGAGGTTCCAACCTCGTTTCAAAGTGAGCTCGCTGGTGTTCCCGAATCTTGTTCGTACACTTCATTTGGGTTATGAATCGTGGTGCTTGTTTGACTTCCTCTGTAACTTCTGTGGATTTCTGTGACTTTTGTTCCAAGTACTGAATCTTTTCTAACCCTTCAGGGTGCACAGACTTGGTCTGGATAGTATCTTGCTTCTGGATGACCTGGAGATTGGCAGCGGACTGAGCTGATGACGTGAGGTTTGTAGCTCTGACCGTGTACACACCTGCGTCCTTGCTCGTGACTTGTTTGATCGTGAGGGCAATGTACCCAAAGTTGTAAAACGAGGTGATTCGGGAGCCTACAACAGGAAATTACCGTCATTAAACCATGCAAAGTTACGAAAATAATCAAACCAAACGCCACTTACTCGCTTCAACCCCTTTCCCATCCTTAAACCACTCAACCCTCATGTTAGGATCCCCAACAGGCTCCAACCTCGCCTCAAAATGAGCAAACCCCCCCTCCCTCACCCCAACCTGATCAACCAACCCAGGCTTAAACTCCGGCCCCCCATAACTCTCCTGAACAATCTCACTCTTCAAATTAGCAACCTGCTTGTACGCCTCCAACTGCTCGATACTCTGCATGTAGCTGCTCTCCTCAATCCTCTGCTGCTGAACCGCCTCAACAACCAACTGCGCACTACTAACCGCCTCCCCACCCTTGTTGATAACCTTGACAGTGTAAACCCCAGCATCCTCACTCCTCAAATGCATGATATTCAGGCTCAAATACCCAAAGTTGCTAATAGTAGTGATCCTTGATGAAGCAGTCAACACCCGATTGTTAACATACCACTCAACCCGATCAACAGCAACGTTCAACTGCGCCTCAAAGTGAGCAGTCCTCCCCTCCTGACTCACAATCGGAGACAACTGCCTTATAAACTGAGGAGCAATAACCTGAGGCTCCGGAGCCAACTCTTGATAACTCTGAACACTCTGAGTATCCACCTCCGACAACGCATACACTGTACTCTGATCAGTAGAGTACCTCGACTCGCGACCCTGTACTAGCAAGTTTGCACTACTCTCCGCACTCCCTGTAGCGCTGCTAATCACGCAAGTGTAAACTCCTTGATCATAGTCGCTCAGACCTAAAATGTCCAGAGCAATGAATCCAAACCGGTATGTAGTATTGATACGGGCACTCATCGAGAGAGATTTCCCGTCCTTGTACCAGTCCACCTTCATGGTAGGGTCACCAACTGGGTGGATCTTGGCTTCAAAGTGAGCTCGTCCTCCTTCGTACTGGTTCATGTCTTTCAACGGGATAATAAATACTGGAGGGTCGTACTGGCGCTCTGGCTCTTCTCGTCTGATTTGCTGTTGTCTGGCACGTTCGACGTGGCGGAGGTAGATTGTTTCCGGTTCTTGGGGTTTCCTGTGAACAACAATTTTGTTAGAATTTTTTCTCTGATTTTCTAAAAAAAACTGTCACTAAAATTTGTGCTCCACTCACTCAGGCTCAATAACCTTCTGCGGCTTGGGAAGATTCAACCTCCAAGGCGCCTGCCCCTGCTCATCCCCCCCAACCCCTTTCTCGACAAACAACCTCGCCCTCGTCGCAGTACTCCCCGCACTATTCTGAGCCATACACTGATACCACCCCGCATCACTCAACCTCGCCGCCCCAATCTCCAGCGTACTCGACCCATCCCCACTGATAACACTGACATCCCCCCCAACCGCAACCCCATCCTTCTGCCAACTAACAACAGGAACAGGATTCCCAACCGCCCTCGCACTCAAACTAACAGGCTCCCCTTCCTTCACACTAATCGTACTAAACCTCTCCACAAATTTAGGAGCAACCACCTGCTCCTTCTCAATAACATTAATGTTCAACCTGAACTTGGCATCCCCACTCTTATTCTTCGCAACGCACACCAACGACCCCGCATCACTCCTACTAACAGCCATGATCATCAACGAGTGACTCCCTTGCTCGTTAACAAGCGTCTTGTGAGTGTTATCATTCTGAATCAACACATCGTTGAGATACCAGGTCACTTCCGGTACTGGTCTTCCAGAAACCCTGCAGTCGAGTCGGAGTAACTTACCCTCTTCGATCTCGATCGTGCTGTTTGGGGTTGACGCTGGTATAGCGGTGAATGTAGGAGCGGCTTGCTGCTGAGCTTGCTCCTGTTGAATCGTAATTGTCTCTGAAGTGATTGTTTTCTGTAGGGAAGAGTGGGCGGTGGATGAGGACTGCTGGGTGGAGCGCTTCTCTACTGCGAGCTGGTTGCTCGTTACGACGCAGCCTAAATGGTTAATTAAGAGCATTAAGCCATGTACACACACTTATTCATAACCAATCAAATCTCAACTCACCCCAAGGATTCTCAGCAAAGCAGGTATAGTACCCAGCCTCATCCCCTTTAACCCCCTCCAACGTAAAACAAACAGTATTGATATCCGGAGTAGTAACATGCAACCGACTATCCACCCTCAACCTCTGCCCATCCCTAAACCAGATAACCTTCGTGTTGACACCCTCCAATTTAACGATAAACTGAGCAGTGTCCCCCTCCTGAATCTTCATGTTCCGCTGTCTCCCGATAACACGAGGTGGTCCTGGCTGGGTATTCGGTGGTGAGATGACATACACGTCTGGGTCATCTTGGTATCTTCGAGTGAGGTTTTGTCTGTACTCGATCTCGCGGAGGAGACGGTACTCGAATGTGTCCACTTTGAAGATTGACATTGGGTAGAGGATCATTTGGGGTTGGATGTTTGTGGATTTGTAGGTTGGGGAGAGGGGGGCTCTTTGGCCGGGTGCTATGAGAAATAGTGGGTTGATTAGATTAGTTAACATTGTTTGTGTAAATAGATGAGTGGTCTATAGACTACCTTGCTGGAACATTTCCGGCTGGATGTTGACGGTGCAGATAGCCTCGCCAAACTGGTTCCTCGCAATGCACGTGTACTCCCCAACATCGTCTGGTCCGATCTGGTTGATCTGGAGAATAATCTTCCCAGTGTGTTCGTCATATCGTAAAAAGTGTTTGTTTGAAGCTGAAAAGTTAAATGACAAGTTAGTTTGGTCACAATTAATTAGTGTTTACAACAACAAGTCACGTCAACTCACAAGGCAATGGCAACTCCTTCCTGAGCCAAGTGACTGTCGGTCTCGGCCACCCACTAATCCTCCCCTCGAACGTAGCGTTCTGCCCAAGCGCAAACCTCGAGTTCCGGAATACCTCCTGGAAAACTGGTGGGCTGGGTGGGTGAGCGCTAATGTTCGGGATGAGAACCGCTTGGTTGTTCTGTTGAACGAGGATTGGTGGGGCGGCGGGTTGTGGGTATTGCTGCCGGATTTGTTGTTGGGCTTGTTGTTGGAATCGGTGTTGTTGTTGGGAGTAGTATAGTTGTGCTGCTTCGTTGCTGTGTATTAAGAGAGAGGGGTGAATTATTTGTGGGGGGTAGTTTGATAATAAGTGGAACAAAGCGTTATATTTGAGATTTAATGATAAGCGTGGTAGTAATAATGTTTATAAAGCTTATAATCACGCAGTTTTAAACTATATTTTAATTTTATCATGAATGGGATCCGTGATTCCATTTTAGTTAGGAGTTGGGGCATTGAGAGAATTTTTGCGTGGTCACAGTGCGATTCGACGACGGTACAAGATTTAAGCTGGTGGACGTTTTTTTATGCTTTAGAAGATTTCCTTCTTTGCGTGAAGTAAGGATAATGCTTAACTCATTCCATCGTCCAATATTCGTAGATATTATTTTTGCGAAATTTCTATACACGAATATGCCATGAGTCATGAAACAGTGACAGTTATTCATTCGGAACTTTGAATTTGTGAAGTGGGCATCGTGAATTTTTTTTGCATTGTCAAATTATAGTTAGGCAATAGAGTCCAAAGAAACAACTTTATCTACTCGAAGGGAATACGCCG
The DNA here is from genome assembly GCA_034693345.1 of Entomobrya multifasciata. NCBI lineage: Eukaryota > Metazoa > Arthropoda > Collembola > Entomobryomorpha > Entomobryidae > Entomobrya > Entomobrya multifasciata. Next base: position 5,217 of record JAQFXM010000996.1, on the reverse strand, counting down.
ATACGTACAATAAAAAGTTTTGAGTCATATTAGCCCTACAAAAATGAGAATTACGGGTTATCTTTATCTTCTGTGTGACAAAACCAGAAATGATACAAGTTCCTTACGAATATTAATTTCCACGTTTCTTAAGATTATGAGGTTAAGAAAATTTTGACTGTTGAATTTCGTACTACTTGGATAAATGTATTTAAAATCTTTACAACTTTGAATTTTAGATTAAACCTTCCATTCTATAGAAAACCTAACGACTTGGCAGTGACCTGTAATAGTCAATAGTTGAGCGTCAAGTCTGCACTACATAAGTGTTTACACAAGCAGAGTGAGTGATGAAGTAAATGGAGCAGTCGACCCTGACTGTTTGAGAACACGATTGATTGGGAGTGGTGAAAGTGAAAGTCACCTTTGTTGTTACTTTTAAATGTGCAATTTGCAAATGGCCTTGGTTTTTTTCTTGGGGTTTCCTGTTTTCAAAGTCATTGGAACTTTTTTAGATGGAAGAAATTTGTTTTCCTGGTTTTGTCATGAAGTAAATTGTGTTGAATTGAATATTACGGGTAGATTGATTGTTGGGCATGATATGTTTAATAATATTTTTGTGAGACGTGAGCGTGTGGTTTTAACGAAGTTTCGAAGAAATTGTCATGAATTTCTGAAATGTGCCACTGCCACGTTGAACATTTATGATATGCTTTGTTGGACTATTATTTGGTGAACGTAGTATGTATGGTCTTGCCGTAACAAAAGTACAATTACTGCTATTAAAATTATGATTAACAAATTTTAAAAATTTCTTCTAAAATCATTCAAATTATTCACTCCGTGAATGAAATCTACCCAACATACATGTAACTTTGATACCCAGTCTACAAAATGCATTAGTTTTAACCATTAATTTGTACCTATACGCAGAAGCGAAATAATACGCTAGGCTCAGCTTATCTAATCAGCGTATAAATACACCAACTTTAAACTTTCCAAGAACCAAAAAAAGTTTCCCAATTTTTTCCACAAACTACGCAACTTCCTATCATAAAACTCACCATAAATTACCCTCCCGTCAAATATTCAAAACCATCAAAATTTAATAAGATCGGAAATACCAAATCCGTTATTCCTATAACAAGCATGCTCGTTACGAAAACCATGTAACGCACACACAAAAAATATCCCTAATATCCCCAATTTTGTCCAAATTTTTATAACCCGTTAAAACTCATGATATCTCAACTAGCAAAAAAAACTCCTCCACATGAAATCACCCTCCAAAATAAACGCCACATACCTACCAATTTACTCCACTTCCCCACTAAAAAAATCCCAACACGCAAAAAGCCATCTCTAACCAACCATACCACATCCAATTCACCCACCCACGCCAAAAAACCAACACTCCTCCGAGAAAAAAATGCACATGCACTTTTTATGCAACAAAAATGCTCAGACACGAAAAAAAAACCTGATCATGTATCAAAAAAATACCTAACCATGTTCCACTTTTTTCACGTACCTAAAAAACCCATGAAAAAAACTAGTATTCCCATAAATGGCCGTGTTTAACGTCTTTTTCACGCTCCCTCATAAAAATAGAACCATTTATCCAAAATACGTGAAACCAGTCCATTTACTACATTTTCTACTCACAATAATCCCATCACGACACCTGCACTCAACCAAAAGCTTAATATTCGCAAAATATCTCTCTCAAATGACCGAAAAAAAAACACAAAAGACCACCGCAGCTGTTTAAAACCCATCCATCTTAAACATTTACAAACGACTCATCTTGTCACGAATACAATCTCGAAACCCAAACCCAAACCCAAAAATTCCCTGGCACAAGCTCACATTGTCAAAAAAAACCCGAGACATAGCAAAAATTCCCATGCAAAAAAATAATCGCGACATCCACCATCAAAACCCCGACGATCATATCAAAAATATAACAACCCATAAAATACTTTTTATCCCCACCACCACTAAAACCACCTACACAAATTATTAAAAAGCCCCCCGTACAAAAATTTAACGACCTTCCCTGCCCTCCCGCCTATTGAGCAACATAAAACATACTTGAAACTCCACCCCTCCCTCCTCAACCACCCCCGTGACACTCTCCGCGGAGGTGGTGGTTTAATCCGATGACGAGTCGTAACACAACAGCAGCATCCAACATAGTACGCCATGCTCTCCTGCTCACCAAATATTGTTCTAAAGCGTTACAAAACCGTTCCACAACACACAACACAGAGTATTTTGAAGAAGCACACAGTTTCCGGGATCTACACATCTGTGTAACCAACTCAAATATCCGCTCGCCGGTTACTTGGCTCTTAGCCAAGTCAACACGATATCGTAGCAGGAATTTTTTTTACTCACTCTTTCGCTTTTTTACCCGTGCTTCTAAAAATAGATGTTTTTTCCGTCGGACGAAGTGTCCTTTTAACTCACATTCGTGTGTACATGATGTAAATGATAAAAACTCGCAACAAAATTAATCAACAAAATTTTAGTCACAAAAATCCACACAAAATTTTCAAAATCTCTCCAGAAAAAAACCACTCGAAAAATCCCAATTTAATTGTTTACCTTGCAAAAGTAGGCGTCTGTGGCGTCTGCGGCTGCTGAACATTACTACCCACAGAAGGTACTTGCTGCTGCTGCTGTACCTGTTGCTGCTGCTGTGATGTAGTCACGATTCGCTGCTGCTGCTGCTGCGTTGAGCCTCCTGTGATCACACACAAACGTATAACATTTATATATGGAGAGAAAGTTTTTTGATGTTTTAAAGGCTTGTTTTTTAGTTTCCTTATTTGGATAGCAGTATATATCGTAATTTTATTGCTGCGTATGGTTTTAATTAATTCGCGAGAGGCTTTATTGGAAGCGTGTTTTTTTTGTTTACTTTTTGGGCTTTGCATAAAAATATTCTAGCGCTTACTTGTTTTTGCATCAATTATAAAAAATATCCATACATGACTTACGAGAAAAATGGAGGACATACTCTCAGAAATCTTTTATCACCAAAATATAAATACTTCATTCATACAAAAAAGCATTAAGCGCGACTTTACCAAGCTGAACAAAGCTAAATTGCTGATGCTGCTGCTGACTAAAATGCTGCTGTTGGGAAAATGACTGTGAAGTTGTCTGACCCCCACTAATTATCTGTTGCTGCTGCCCTGTGGTCACTACCCGCTGCTGCTGGACCGACTGCTTGATCACTTGCTGTTGTGATGATGATGATGATGTTTGTCTTTGATCCATGATTGAATTGTTAAGCTACTTAACAAATCGTATAAAATTTTAAAACTTAACTTTGAGTGTCCTTTTTCACTTATATAAACTTTCTCAAAAAAAAACTTTACAAAAACACATGCAATTAAAAACTATTGAGATTAAAAACACTAAAAATTAAAAAGATAAATCTTCGTCGAAGAGTCGGTGTTATGTTGGTTCTTCTCTGGTTATTTAGTTACTACTGGGGAGATTTTCTTGGGATTTTTTGGACGAGACGAAGAGTGGATGAGCAAACATATGCTCGGGAGTTTCCGAGTTTTTTATTTTTAGACTGTGACCGAAAAAGTGTGATTCAGAACTTTTTGACGTGATGCTCGAGAATGTACGGGGTTCGCTTGGGATTTTGGTTGTGTTAATTGGTATTTTTTTTGGGATGGGGGTTGAGTGTGTGTAATGCTCTATATGCATAGATTATGAAAATTTAGTGGAGATTCATTCAAGTCGTGTTGGTGTGGAGAACCGATTTGTCTTGATCTTGAGTTGTGGGGTTTATGGGTTTGTGTTTTGCATGGGATGATGAACTCGTAAAAATAACGTGGAGGTTAAATGGGGCTTTTACACTTTTAATTGTTATTGGTGGAGGGTGGGGGGTTATTTTGATTGTTATTTTATTCTTACAACCTTCGTTGGTTTTCGTTTTCACTTTTTGTTCATAAAATTGGTAAATTGTGGATATATTTTAGAGTATTTGGATTTGTCTTTGTTGAATACTCTTTTCAAAGTGCACTCACAAATGCACCGTGTGATGTGCCAAATTTCTAGACAGTTTAGTTTTAGCATTTTTTGCAAGATTTTTTTCGGGATGAATTATTTGCATTCAGACCATTTCTTTCACACTTTTTGGGAATTTAATTACGATGATTTTTTTGTGTTTTGAAGATTGATGTGGGGAAGCTTAGTTGAGTATTTTTGTAGAGTTTATGAATTTTAGTTTTTATGAAACGCTGTTGCTTTTCACGTTTGCTTGTTTGGGATGCATTATTTGTAAAATCGAAATGAATAGATTCGAAGTAAAAATACGGCCGTTTTTGGAGATGGTAGTTATGCATGCATGAATATCGGTGTTTAAAAATAAATGATGTATTTTTAATTGGTTTAAAAATTGACTCTGTAGGTCTGTAGCTTATAAATGATTGCCAACACAAATATTGAAAACTAATGTAATCATTTATTTTGTATTTTGAGTGATTTCGATGCTCTCAATTTATTAATGTGTGAAATCATGGATATATCATCCACAGGTAGGGAACAAGCCAACAGGCTTAAAAGTGACAGGATATGATCATAATAAATTAAAGGTATAAGCGTTATTGAAAGATTATAGTTGATGACCCATTATAAACCCAAGCTTGTTTGGGATATAGTATTTGTATAATCGAAATGAACAGATTCGAAGTAAAAATACGGCCGTTTTTGTTATATGGTAGTTACAAAGACATGAATATAGGTTTTTAGAAATAAATGATGTAGTTTTTAGTTGGTTTTAAAATTTACTCTGTAGGTCTGCAGCTTATAAATGAATGTCAGTACAAATATTTAAAACTAGTGTCAGTATATTATGTATTTGTTTTGTATTGAGTGATTTCGATTCTCTCAGTTTATTAATTTGTGAAGTGTTGAATTCAGTTTACGCATAGATGTGACGTTGCGAATGTTTCGGTTGGAGATTGCGAAAGAATAAAGCACACCGGTAAATAATAAAACACTAATGAATGAAGGAAGATTCCATTTCGTAACTTTATCAGATGATAGTGTTGGCTTTTCATATTTATTTACGCTTAGTGCGTATCTAATTTTGTTGCTCGCGTGGTGAAGCTGAAGCCTGGCCTGGCGTGGCTCACCTGGCCTCTGACGTCATCATATGCTTTTGCTTATACGCAGTATAAAGACTCGCAAAGCATAATATAATCGATTGGA
>JAQFXM010000995.1:0-37724 GCA_034693345.1 Entomobrya multifasciata | reverse complement strand
AAGAATTCTCACGTACGTATTTTCTACGCGTTTTATTTCTTCTAAAGGTTAGATATGCTTCTTTGTTTGGTTGGTGATCTTCGACTTTGGGAAAAGTCACGGCCTGACATCTGACGAATGAGGATGCTCAAAGTCAAAGTCTGAGATGTCTCTGGACATGTTAGAATCGGGACGGGAGGCCAAACTGATTTTCCTCATTAAATCTTATCTTGATGAAATACCCATCATAATTATATCTAACTTTTCGTGTGACACAGAATTAAGAAATATAGCATGTATCTTGAGTGAGTGTCATTTGAAATTTCACGCAATTTGCCAATTATCTTTTACGGTAAAACGAGGAGCAGGACTGACCTGAAAATCTTTTTCAAAGGCAGCACGAGGCAATAGTATCTCTCTCATTCATTGACCGATATCCTTACATTTTATTTGCTATGAACTTTAACTTGTACCCGTTTTTTGGTTAGTGCATCATAAAAATAAAGTTCAGAGAACAAAGAAATCCGTTGTATAAATTTGTACTAAAAATTAAATCTCTGTGTTTTTGCATATAAGCCACTTTTACAGCTATACTCAATAGACACGTGAGTGTAAACCCCGTACAACCACACCAAACCAACACTTTCATTTTGGCGTATCTTCTTATTTCGAATATTTTTATTGTCACCTGATGTACAATGATTAACAAAAAAAGATTAAAGGCACTGACCATTTAAAGATAAAAAGAATTAAACTTAACTGGTCATCATCATCATTGCAACATTTGGACATTAACTTACAGCTATTTCAAAACCGACAGACGTACAAGTACAAATGCAGAGAGATGTACTCTTGGCATTCCTTATCAATTTGAATACATGAATATGTACAACGTACACAGATCATTCATGAAAAAATTATATTACTTGAATTAAAATTGTAGTTGCAAGTGTACAGGAATTTTATTGATAAGGCTACTTTACATTTACATTTACATACATTGCATGCGTAATCTGGACTGGTTTGGTTCAAGTTGAAGATAGCCTTTTTAGTAAAAATGTGAGGAGACCAGCTAGAGTGACGTGACGTAAGAGAAGCATCATATCGGGTTATCATAGTACAATTTGCATGAATCATGTAAGTAAATGTATTCTAATTAAAACACAAAAATAAATGAATGAATCGCATATTGGCAAAGTCCAAAAAAATGCATCTAAATTTCATTCATTAGTACACTTACCCATTCAACTTTTTTTTGGATTTCCGCTTTCGGGAAAGCGTTTGACGTGTAATGTAATTTAATGTGACAGGTAAGTAATGTATAGTTGGCAAATATTTGTAAAAAAGAAAGATAAGATCAGCAGATCGCATTGTTTAAATCAAGCAGACACTTTTTCTTTATTTTCCAAAGAAATGGAATACAAAAATAAAATATTACAATCTTGTAAATTATAAAAAATACACTTAAAATTACATAAATAAGTAAGCAATGTTTGTAGTAAATTGCTTTAAAAAAGACAATAATTTAATTCTTATTGCTTTAGTTGTCCACCACATGTGTGGGTAAATGAGAAATCGTCATAAGAGTAATTATACATAACGTTAAGAATACATAATTGAGAACATACGCCTCCACATAAATTCATCGTAACATTTCCTTGATTAAGTTAATTAAAATTTACAAAGAACATTGGCATGATGGTCAGTATAAAAATTAAATAGTCATAAAGATAGTCATAATAATTTAATTCCATGTAATAAAAACCCCACTAAAACTACATAAAAAATAAATATTTTTTAAATAAATTAGAAAATTACACTACATTTTGAAAGGAAACTAGCTTGTACTAGATACCCGGACCCCAGTAATTTTTATTAGAATTAGTCTTACTAGAAGAACTACTGCTTCCAACACTGCTATGCATATGCCTCATCCCTCTTGTTTGATGATGCTGCTCGGAAGCAGCTTGCATTTGACGCATATGTGCATTCTTGTCATAATGGTTTGGCAACGCCCGCCCACCACCAGTGGTGGACGATTGGTGATGATGATTACCACTGGACTGCAGGTAACTGCTTGCACTGTTGCTGAAAGCTGAAACTTTCTCCACGGCACCTTGCCATAAACCACTAAGACCTCCCGATGAAGGTGAAGAGGGTGATGCGGGTGCAGGTGATGGTGAGTGTGAACTTAAACTCTTTGGTTTAGGTCCACCAGTACCTGTGGCAGTGTTGAAGCTAGACTTGACTATAATATCTCGTGGAACATTAGGGTCAAGCATGGGCCCTGCTGTAATCAGTTCAATACTATCGTCGTAATCGTAGTTTGATGCGAATGTATCTTTCCGCTTGTCTGCTGCTTCAATGCCGATTGGAATGGGGGATGGGGGAATAATAGCGGAGGATGATGAGGAGGAGGCCATTGGGTTGTAGAAGTGACTGGGTGGAGGTGCTACCTGGCCTACATTTGCGTTATAGTGAGATCCACCCATTGAGGTGGAAGCGGGAGGAGATTGTCGGTGATGGAATCCATTCATTGCGGCTTGATGTGGGGGTATAGTTCTGTATGGGGGTGGTGGTGGGGGTGGAGGGATTCTTCCTTGGTGATGGTGATGATGTGATGGGGGAGGACCGTGCATGTGGTGTTGACCTTGGTGTGGTGGAGGATGTTGTGGTGGGCGACCGAATTCTGGGGGTTTCATTTGGAATAGACCATGGGACGGTGGAAATGATGCTGTGGGAGGAGGTTGTGGATGGGCACCAAGTTGATGTTGAGTATGGATGTAGGACTGGGGAGGATAATGATCGTGTTTCCTTTCTTGGGCTTCTACAACTGGGGCGGGTGGAATGATTGAAATGGTGGTGGTTGATGGAGGGGGAAGGGTAGTTGAAGTGGTGGTAGTATGTGTAGCAAGGGCAGGTGCAGGAATTTCGCTAAGTGGATTTACTTGAGCAGTTGGAACTGTCTTTTTCAAGAGAGATTGCGTATCGATAGTCTCATTGTGCCCCAATGTTGGGATTACTAGGGGTTTGGTGTCGGAACGTGCCAGTTTGTTGTCTGTCAGGTCGTTCAAGGGTTCATCTTCGTACTCGTACTCCTCATCTTCGACCAGTTCAAAATCGTCAACTTGACCAGTTTCCTTTAGCTTGGCTAATTCCTCTGGGGTAACGTAAATTACTTCGTCTTCTTCTTCCGAGCCCAATTCAGCGCTCGCTTGTGCTGGTGTTGGTGCTGATGTGGTTGTTGTCGTAGTTGTGGTGGTCGTGGCTTGGGTTGATGGTGGCAAAGCTACTGGATCCTCAGCAGCAGTTCCGTTCCTGGCACCAAAAAGTGTGTCCATGTTAAATTGTTGTTGATCTACTCCGGAAGGTATCATCACAGGTGGCAACAATGACATTGGGCCTCCAGGAGCTTGGGAACCAATAGGACCACTACCAGCGGGAATGTTGTCTCCCATATAACCGTTCTTGTTTAATCCTTGAGGTGGCATTCCTTGATGGGGTGGATAAGGCATATGACCTGGTGGTGGATGACCTCCTGGACCCCCTGGTCCACTTCCGGGTCGTAACTTTCCAAACAAATTTTGGAGGAATGAGCTTGGTTTCTTTTTTTGATGATGAGGTGGGCCATGTGGTGGCAAACCTTGTTGACCTTGTTGTTGTTGCTGCTGTTGCTGTTGAAGATGTGGAGGGAGTGGTGCAGGTGGTCGCATCATTTGCAGGGCTTGAATATTTTGGAGTTGTTGCTGTTGATCTGCAGCGCTAAGTCCAGGTTGAACCTGCGGAATAACTGCACCAACTACTTCATCTCCTTCTGGATAGTCAACATATTCGTAAGATACAGCCTTTTCAGTTGTACTGGGTGAGGATGGTGGAGGTGTAGTACTACTTAGGATTCGGACTGGTTCTTGTTCCACTGGACCTGGCGTTCCTGAGGTGGAAGAAATCAGTAGATTATTTTGCTCTACAGAATTCGATCCACTTTGGAACAAGGGAAGTCTTTCAGTTGAGCTGCTTATAAATCCCCCAATACCACCAAGTGAAGAAGCGCCAGTACCATTTTGCTTGCTGGGGTCAATCAACGAAACCAGGTACGACTCTGATAGATTATCCCCAGCAGTTACTTGAGCATCTTCGGTTGTGGAAGGAGACGCTGCGGTAACCGGACTTACTGTGCTATCAACAGTGTTCTCTGTTACTGGATGCAGAGGTGGGAGGATACTGGACGGTGAAGCAGATAAAATTTCATGGCTGTTGGAAGCTTGCCCAATAGGACCTGAGGATTCAGCTGAATGATGGTTTATAAATACTTCCGGTGATTGGGATGGGCCTGCTGAACCAAATTCTTGCATTGGAGGAACACTACTTGGATTGAATCCTGCTCCAACTGGAATAAACTGCTGGCTTCCATCAAGTCCCTGAATTGTATACTGACTTGGCGTAACTCCAGCGGGTAAGTAATAGTCATTTAGATAGGCAGGTTGCTGTGGTTGTATCCAGGATGGTTGTCCGTTTGGCATAAGGAATGGTCCCTGTGCTCCATTGCCTGGTGTAGGTTGTACAGGTACAAATTGACCATTGTAGGGGTTGACCATGTAGGGATTGTAGAATTGAGGTTGTGGAGGGACGCCCTGAGGAAGTCCGGGTTGTTGTGGAATGGGTGATTCAGATGGTGGGGCAACTGATGGCGTCGCTTCAGAAGCATTTACTACGTTTGGAACGGGAACGTCCTCTTCAATGATTTCGTCAATGTACTCATAAATGTAGTCAGTTCCGTTGATGTTGACTTCTGTAACATTCCTTGAGATAATTCTCGTTGTTGGTGGAGCCAATGTTGTAGAAGTGGTGGTAAGGAATTGGTTCTGCATGGGAAGTGGCTGTTGTTCTTGAGATGAATAAGAGGTGGAACTTGGTGGTGGTACTTTTTGACCCCATTGTACATTAAAGAGGTCAAATCCTGGAGCAATATCTTGAATTACCTCGTCAGGGAGTTGATCTTGAACTCTGTCTGGTGACGGGGTATAAGCCAAAAGTTGTTCAGGGGGAATGAACAAATCTTGGTTGGCCACCTCTCTGGAATCAGTAGGGCTATATTCTATTGTTTGATGTGATGGTGGGGGTGGTGGCGGAGGAGGTGCCTCAGTTGTAGTTGTGGTAGGTTCTGTGGTAGTTGTCGTTGTTGGGGTTGTTGTGGTGGTCGTTGTTGTCGTGGGTGTGGTAGTTGTAGTCGTTGGTCTTGTTGTAGTGGTAGTGGTGGTTGTCGTAGTTGTTGGGGTGGTTGTTGTTGTAGTCGTTGTAGGGGTCGTTGTAGTAGAAGTTGTACTGGCCGTAGTGATGGTTGTGGGCATGAATTTTTCAGTTGTTACCGCTTTCATTACTTCCTGTACAGGAGGTGGAGGACGGAATGGAAAATTAGCTCCACCTGGGCGAACTGGTGGGGGACGTTGATTGTTGAAATACATGGGTGGGATTCTGTTTATAAATGGAGGTGGGGGAGGAGGTCTTCGGTGTGGTGGAATTGGAGGCTGTGGACGTTGAGGTGGTGGAGGAGGAAGGTGGAAACTATTTAGGGGCTGTTGATGGGTTGGAGCTTGTTGTTGAGCTGGAGGTGGTTGGGCTTGAAGATAGGGAGCATCGCTTTCAGGTTCATCTTCGTATTCATACATGTCGCCTTCCCCTATTTGATCGTTAAACTGCTCCTGCGGTGGTGCCGAAGGAGGCAATGTACTTGCGCTTGTGGTTTCGCTGGTACTTGGAGTAGTGGGTATGGTTGTCGTTGTAATGGTCGTTGTGGTGGTCGGTGCTTCTGTTGTAGTAGGGGTAGTAGTGGAAGCTGTTGTGGTAGTGGGGGGTTCGGTTGTTGTAGTCGTTGTGGTAGTTGGCGTGGTTGAAGTCTCAGGACTAGTGGATGGGTCAGTGCTCACTGGTATTCCTTGCGATTGTGCATATTCCGGATTGAAAAAACCTTGGCCTTGTAGATTTTGTTGGGGATTTGGATGTCCTGGGTAGTATCCGGGTGGGCCATAAGGATTGAAGGAGTTGTAATAATTATTTGGATGAGGGGGGCCAACTGGTGGGCGACCTTGAGGAGCTCCTGCCAACATGGGATTGTAGTATCCTCCTGGAGGGATAGCGTGAGGTGGCATACCCCCACCAGGGCGATACTGACCAAAACTATTAAATTGTCCAGGTGCTCCACCTGGAACAGGGGCAACACCGAAACCTTGACCTGGCTCTGGGTTATCATAGTAGTAATCTTCATCCTCATCTTGTTCCTGGGATTGATCTAATGGTTCTAATTCTGGTCCAGTGGGAAGGAGAGAAGAACCATTTGTCACGGAAGCAGACTCGGAAGGTATGGCTGATGGTAGAGCGCTGGTTGAAATAGTTGTGGTCGGCTCAGGAGTGGGAGTAGTCGTACTTGTCGTTGTAGTTTCAACTTTCACACTGTCAGGTACAGTGTAAGGGTCCACTGTCGTCGGGGGAGTGGTTGTTGTTGGTTGAGTGGTTGTTACGATCGTGGTGGTTTGCTCTTCAGTTGTAGTGGGAGGAGGAGTTGTCTTCGTTGTAGTAGTGGTGGTCGTTGAGCTAGCTGCAGTTGCAATGGCTTGCCTCTGCAAATTCAACAATTCAAATGGAAGATATGGGTCAAAGAATGCAGTGGTGGTTGGCTGCGTTGTTGTTGAAGTAGTGGTCGATGCCGTGGTCGTTTCAGCTTCCGTTGGAGGTGGTGGCGGTGGTGTACTTGTAGTAGTTGTTGTAGTGGTTGATGGTTCCTGTGTAGCTGTTGTAGAAATGCTGGTTGTGATAGCTTCATCAGTAGTGACTTCTGTTGAAGTGGAGGTCGTCGTAGTACTTGGTGTGGTATGCTTGAAAAGTGGAAATTTGACGGGGCCCTTCTTCTTGTACTGTGGTCCATTAACTTCCTTGCTTGAAGTTACGCTACTTGACATGGACACCCTCGTTACTACTTCTGAGCTGGACTGAGCTACGATGATGTTTGGAAACTCAGTTTTAGCTGATCCTTCACCGGAGCCAGGAAGAGCAGGTGCTGTAGTAGTTGTCGTTGTAGTTGTGGTAGAAGGGGATTCAGTTGTACGTGGCACGTAAAAGCTAGGTAGCCTTGGGGGTGCTAGGGTGCTTGTCTTGTTGAATTTGTAGAAAGTTGGTCGCTTTGCTTTGAATTTGTTGTTGAGAGTAGATAAGTTAGGCCTTTTGTACGTACTTAGCCCACCTTGGTTTTTCGTGCTGCTGTAGGAATGGATGATGATTGGCTTGTATTTACTATCCGGGGACAACTCATTTGAAGCAGGGGAAGTGTTAGCCCCTCCTGCAGCTTGACCTGGATTCTCTCCGGATTGGGATGCTGGTGCATTAAATGTAATGTCACCAGTTTGTGGGTCTTTGTCCAAATAAAATGCCTTTCCAGAGTCCATTCCAAAAATTCCAGGCATTCTGTATCCAGAACTGGGCTGTGCAGCTGGATCACTACTGGAAGTGGGTGAAGAGGTAGCAGACGGGGTCGCTATACCAGAAATAGTAGCCAGTCGTTTTCTCCTCTTTCCTCCAGAGTTTTCATCCTCATGATGTACTGGTTCAAGCATGCCATGATGGGACATGTCCATGTCGTCATCGCTTATGGTATCATCACTCTGTCCAGCAAGTCGGGGTCGCCCAATAAGTTCCTTTTGGTCTGCTGCTTCAGGGGCATCATCAACTTTGCGATTTCTTGGATCCACGCCATTATTCTTCCTAACCTTTATCCTTCGACGACGAATTTGGTTATTTGAAGGTTGTGGACCAGCTTGTTGCTGCTGTTGTGCTTGTAATTGCTGTTGATATTGAGCATTTGCTTGTGCGTTGGGGCCATTTGGAGCGTAAGAGTTCATTGGGTAGTAATGTGGGTAAAGCATTTGCTGAGGAACCTTTTGCTGTGGGGGTGGTCCATTTTGCACTTGCTGAGCTGAGGCTCCGTTGGGAGGAGCTTTGCCTTGGCCTGGCGGAAGGCCAAGTGGGGTTCCAGGAGGGGGTGGTCCGCGTTGGAATATGTTGCTGAATTTTTTGAGATAATTGTTGAAATTCAATTTAGACAGGAAATTTTTATTTGGGGGACCACCAGGACGGGGAGGACCATGTGGACCAGGAAATTGACCTTGAGGGTATCCAGGATATCCGTTTGCTGGATATGTTACCGGGTTCTGGTTAGATGCAGCCGCTTGAGCAGTTGCGTTACCGTTTTGAGCTTGAGTTTGATTTTGTTGCTGTTGAGCTTGTTGTTGTTGTTGCTGCTGTTGCTGAGCTTGCTGTTGTTGAAATTGCTGCCACTGTTGTTGCTGTAATTGTTGCTGGTATTGCTGTTGTAAATGCTGATTATATTGGCCTGGATGTCTTTGCTGACCAACAGGTCCGTGACCTTGACCTGGAGGGTATGGACCTGGAGGTCCTCCCTGACCTCCTGAATATTGAGGTTGTCCAAGTTGGTTATTTCCGGGTCCTGGTCCAGCTCCATTGGGTGGCCCTTGTTGTTGATAAGGTGGAATACCTGTAAATGGTGGACCATGTGGAGGAAGTGGTGGGTGTCCTCCCATACCTGGTGGAGGTCGGGGTCTTCCACGAATGAAATTTGCCAATTTCTTCAGCGGATTTACTTTATGGGGTCCATGTGGATGTCCATGTGGAGGGCCATGAGGACCAAATTGTTGAGGAGGAAATCCCGGAGCTCCAGCTAAAGGTACACCTGAGCTCAAGTATGGCCCTGATTGTTGCTGATACTGTTCCTGTGCTTGTTGCTGTGATGCAGCAGCAGTAGGGTTTGTTGAGTATAAAGTGGAATAACTTGGAGGAATTTGTTGATTTCCACCAGCGTTTCCAGAGTTTGTTTCATTGGGGAAAGCTACATGGCCAGCAGAGTAATTTCCATTTTGCCCATCGATGGCATTTCCGGCATTAAAATTGTAAAATTGGTTGGCTGAAGCAAAGTAGGGTCCACTACTGCCTCCATGACCTTGAGGATGTGGCTGGAAATATCCTCCGGGTCTGCTGGTATATCAATATAACACGTACATGCATAAAATGCTCAACAAAGTGTATGTATATTGGATCATGACATCATGATATGAAAAATGGGGCATTTTGAGACAACGGTTTTGTTAAAAGAATTCATGTATTTTCATATGCCCAATGCCCAACTATTATGCTTTATCTTACCCTGTAGGTTGGAATCCAAATGAGTTCTGAAATCCTTGCTGGTTTTGTTGAGGTTGTTGAAACTGCCCTTGTGGTTGATGAGCAGCTTGTTGTGCATGTTGACCTTTGACCCTTTTCACCTTCTTCCTCCTTTTAGGAGGTGGTCCAACAGTTGAAGTAGTAATACTCACAAACCTTGCATCATCCGGATATACTGGTTTGAAACCTCGCACAATATCATTCGGGGGTGTAAAATCTTTACCATCTTTACTAGCAGCAGAAGCAGTAGTGCCTGCCTCTGGTGTGGCAGAAGTACTTGCAGCTCCTCCAAGACTAGTACCATTACTTCCCGGTTGGTACACCGGACTTGGAGGATACTGCGCGTTAGGAACAAAATAATGATTTGGCAAAGCCGTTAGCACATCTTCGTGTTGGATTCCACTTCTATGAGCCATAATAGGCACTACACTTCCATCATCGTCCTCATAATCTCCAAGTGCCACGCCACCATCTGGGTCCCCTCTATGCTCAGGATGCAGTTGACCTTCACATTGGTCCACAAATATTACCACGAAAGTAAACAAAAATGCACTTAAAAATAGAGCAAGAGTTACGGAACTATTATTAGAGTTTCTCTTTGACCTAGAACAACCACCAACCCCACGATTGGGGGAGGGTGATATAAACACTTCCCCTCCCATCTTAAAAATATAAATCACTTCTGTTGTCCGTCAATCCAAATCCTTTTTTCAACAATTGGATCCGGAAATAATCACTTGTTTACTCCTCAACAACTTCAATAAACTACATCCTGTACGTTCAGTTCACGAAAAAGTAAAAACTGACAATTTCTTCTTATTTCTCTTCTCGTTTGTGTTCACATAATTATCTCATGATTTCTTTAAAAAATCTGCAAACTCGACACCAAACAAAACTCAACAATAATGCAGTATTTTATTTCTCTCGAAAGCGAAAATAAATGAGATCCGGCCTAGATTTTCTTTTTTTGTTGAATTTGATTGATTGATCACCGTTAAAAATCGTTCTCCCTGCTTTATTGACTACTTCTCTCTCTGCCTTATTTCCTTCCGCGAGTAGCGACAAAGTAGCTTGGCTTGTATTATGTTAATTATTATTATGATAAGGTAATCAGGGACGATGATGATAATGATGACGATGAGTATTAGGTGGGGACAATAAACATTTTTTTGGGGGAGGTGGTGGTGGTGCTTGCACAGGGTGACGTTCAGCTTGTCTGTGCTCGTCGAAGTAATGCAATAGCCCAAAAAAGAAGGAGCGCACAGAAGAAGAGGAAAGCGATAAGAAAAAAAAGTTATTTGAATTTTGAAAATGGATTGGAATGTAGTATAAAGGCCACTATCTTCACACACACTCAGATAAAATGACATCAAGCAGGACAGGGACAGGGCAGAGCGTGTGTGTGCGCAGTGCGGTGGTGAACAAAGGGCGATGCGCAAAAATTCTCTCTTAATCTTTCTCGCAGAGGGGGAAAATATGTGTATCGAGGACGTTGATGATGAGGATGAGAGATGAGATCGAGAAATCGAATCCAAGAAGAACAAGAAGATGACGATAATACAGTATGTAAAAGGGTTTGGATGAATAAAAATGAGAAGGAAAAAAAAATGACGGCAATTGCGGGGAAAAACAGTTATTCCTTGGGCGAAAAAAAGAAGTAGAAAGGAATGGGCATTTGAAGAAGATGAGCTTAAAAAGTAAAGTAGACAACAAACTTGACACACACATAATGCAAATATAATAGAAAAAAGATTTTTTTCTTTTCGCTGTGTTTTGCATTGTTGTTGTTCTTGTTGTTAATATGTATTTTTCTTATTTTGTAGGCAATATGTTATGTGTGTAAGTAAAGTCAAAGTCAAGTGTGTATGCATGTATTTATTGTAGATATTTTGCCAAATTGTTGTGTAGGGAAAAGGACACATTGTTGGTCATCATCATCGGTATATTAGCATTACTGAATTTTTATCCGCCTCCTCTTTTAACAAACCAGCAACAGATTTTACAATGTATATGTTTGAATATGACGATGATGATGATGATTGTCCCATTATTATTACACAAGACGGTGGTGAAGAATGAGAAGAAAACTGGCTTTTTTGCTTTTTTACTCCTTTTTCAGGACGGACAGTTATTAAAGAGCATCTATTACGGCCACACTACTACAGCTAGTAGCACAAGTGCACTGTGATAATAAGTGAGTGAGTGAGCTGGGTTCGCAAGATTGAGCATGAATGCATCAGGTATTAAGAAAGATGATGATGAAGAGGATGAATACTGATCACCAACAAGATGATGGATCCACACAAAATATTCGTTTATCGCGTCTTTTGGTTTTTTTGGTGAAATGGTGGTAATGATGATGAGGATGACGACGATGGCAATCGGACTCGCTCACTTTTGCCTGTAGCAGCAGCAGCACACACACTGACTGGTTATTATTCACAATTTAAAGAAAAATACTAGAAAACATTACAATGATCAGCGTCAAGTCAATGTGCATTTTTCATTGTTAGTCATTCATCTGCATACGTGTACGATTTTAAAACTTTGTAAGATGAATGAAATGAAATAATTTCTTTTTCAAGGAAAAAATGAGATCTTGATCTCGATATGCATAGAATGAATCAAGTGGTGGTTTGGTGGTAAAGAGTATATGCAGTCGTCAATATCACAGCGGTAGCGAAAAAGTCGGTGAGTTGGTCTTTGTCTCATATTATCCTACAGCGAGAGAAAAAAAATGATCATTTTTACCATCATCATCGTCATCTAAAGTAGAGTAGGATTCACACGAACAAGCTTCTGCTATTATGTTTCTACTTGTTTGATAAAAAATGAGAAAAAAACTGCATTCACGTTTTTGTAATGGTAATCAGCGCGATGAAAATAAGAAGCTGCTTTTGCAATTGCAACAAGAAGCACAAATAAAATTTGAGTGTGTAATTTCTGTCTTCTCGTTTTTTTCTGTCAAAGAACGGCCTTCACTCACTTCAACACTGAGTGTTGACCAGATGAACAGAATAAAATAGACAGATTTTTGGTTATCTGAAAGGAAAACAAATTAGCGAAATTTTCACTTTACTTTTTCTCATCATCTCTATTCCTTTTTATTAACAACAAGACGAGTCAGTCAAAAAAACCAATTGCTGCTTATTTTGATTATTGCATTTCCTTTTCTCAATTTCAATTATTTATAAATCAGCGTGATTGCATTCTTATCTTTTTTTTGGAAAATGAGAGGTGCTTAGACTTAGACACATTTTTCATTTTGAAAATTTCAATGTTTTGTGAAAATGAAAATTTGCGCATAAATTAAGACACTTACTTGACAGCAAACAGCGAAAGGAGCCTTGTATGGTGTAGTTTTGTTTGGAATCAAATGGGCGATTGTCATTTTCATTCTTGTAAACACATTCATTTTTGTACATTAAGAAAGTTTTTCACATATAAGTACATTGTTGCACACCTGTCATTGTTGTTGTTTATTTGCTCAAAAATAAAGCTATTACAATTTTCACTGACAAAATAAGTTCAGCCTTCAAAAAGCGAAGCGAGAGAAGTAAATGGCAATTTTAGAGAAAATAATTTAAAGTAGTAAATATTATTTGCACTTTTAAAAGTTCTTGTCATCATCATCCCTGTCGGCCTTTCTATTATTAAACTTTCAAGTGCAAATATGATAAAAATTATTTTTAAAAAACAACCTGTAAGAAAGCGGTAGCATAAAAAATGTAAAATAGAAACAGAAAACTGAAACCATGTAAAGTCAGTTGATGGCAATAATGACGATGATGAGAATAATGGAAAGGAGTACCAAAAGTTCACTTGCTCAACCAGTTGTTCTGTTCTCTGAGTTTTGTGAGATGAGATGAAAATGCTATGCAAAAAGACTTTCGTAAAAGTACAATTTTTCTGTTATGTTTGATGATGAAGGTGAAGGAATAAAATTTTTGTTGATGTCCTGCATGGTGTGATGGTGTGGTACCTTTTGTTGGTGACGAAACGAATCAAGCGAGAAGATGCTGTACAGCTTGCTGTAAAGTAAGAATTTTTACATTTTTCCTACAAGTCTGAAAACGTTCGTCGTACATGAAATATTACATTTAGATACTGTTCAGGTAAAAATCTGACAAAAAATATGCATGTTAGTGTCGCGATTCCATAAAAATATTTTTTCAGGCAAATTCGTGACTGCATCGTGACTATGGCTTATGTAAGAAGATATCAAAATGCCCATATTTTTAGATTGAAGGTCTTGGTCTTTTACTGTGAAGCAAGTTTTAGTCTTACTGTTAAATTATCTGATGCACCTGTAAAGCTGTACCTTGAAAAGAAAACCAAGCTGCATTGCAATGATGATGATACCCAAAATCAAGGCAAGTCAAATTGGGAGAGAGAAGACAGGGCTCTGAAAAAGGATGACTCGGTTTCATTGAAAATAGTCATTAAAATATGTAGGCTTCTTTTCACCTAAAAACCATTGACTGACTTTTTTTTTGTTTTCGTTTGACATGTAAGTATGTTATGCCATGCCATTCATGATAATCGTATTTTATATCTTGTATGTAACATATACAACCTGTAATGTCAAGTCTAATCTCTTCAAATCACTTTTGTAATCAGTAACTTGCTATAATACAAGTATTGTTTTGCAATACATTGTGATTTTTTTCGTACAATATTATTACGTGTTTAGACTTAGGACTACACGGTACAACAAAGAACATGAAATGTTAAACAGGTGAAGCTACTGATTCTAAAAGCTCTTGTTTTCTCTCTAAAACTAGTATTCAAACATGATAGTAATACTTTCAGCTTAAGTTGCTTTTTTGGCTAATACGACAGTAGGTGAAAATACTAAATTTCAACCCAACATACAAGACACCACACCACACATATTTAACTATCCATCATGTACCATGATCGTGGTCGTGGTAAAAGCTTTAAAAAATTTAGTCTGCAAACATCGATTATATTATAATTCGACACCCAAAAACTAAAAGTCCTCCTTTTTTAGTACTTGATGATATCAATCAATATCTAGTTACCCGTAAGCGTTTTCTTCAAGAGTGTGTCGTTTTAGGAGGAAAAAGGGTGCAATTTCATATGTTACATGAATTACACAGTATTGTATGCATCATCGTAATCGTCTTTTGTTTCTGGTGATCTAATGGTCCA
Organism: Entomobrya multifasciata; assembly: GCA_034693345.1. Taxonomy (NCBI): domain Eukaryota; kingdom Metazoa; phylum Arthropoda; class Collembola; order Entomobryomorpha; family Entomobryidae; genus Entomobrya; species Entomobrya multifasciata. The sequence continues at coordinate 23,345 of JAQFXM010000995.1, read as the reverse complement.
TATTTTCGCTTCACGCGTACCTATAGCTTACCATAAACTGCTTGATAGCTTGTTTTATAACCTTTTGACATACATCATCACCTCCACCTCCTTTTTAGACAGGCACATTACCAGTGTAGGCATATATGTGCCAGACTAGACATGCAAATGCTGAGATATTATGTTAAATCGTGTGAAGGTACCCGCAATTAAATTCGGCTTTTATTTTCAAGCATTTTTTTAACACAAAGTCATTAAAATTTTATGCGCATGTATGCAATGCTGTTGCAGAGAAAATTACAACCATAGTGTTGCCATTTTAGCTAATTTAATTAACTATAACATAAAAGGAGAAATGAATACAAAATAAACTTTCGCAGCCAGTTCTGCTGGTAATTCTTTTTTTGTCTTGTTTATCATCATTTGATGTACTTTTTATTTTTTAAATGTCAATAAGTATAATATGTTTTTATATATGTATATTTATATAATGGTAATAATAAGTAAATACGATTGTTTCAACAATGGTTCATCAATGTAATATTTTGTAGTGAATACGTACAATTTATATATATTATGTAGCTTGTAGCATGATGGTATCGTAATAAACTATTTTGTAATTAAGTTCTTTAGATTACAATATAACAATTTAATTAATCGTACGTATGTTGTATGTCATACAAAGAATTTTGCTCTCTATTCTAAATTCTCGCACTCACATTGAAACACATAAATATAACTTACCATTTAAATTCTGTTTTTAAATTATTTATACACGATGAAAAATCACAATAATAATTAGAATCATTAAAAATATTTTTTGGTGTTGTTTGGTGGTTGGTGATAAGTGGTATAATAACGCGTACATGTATATAAAATACATATACACATTTTGGAATACATATCTTACGATTTTATATGCTTTTCGTATATGCCTGCCTCGTGTATTATGAGGAGAAATTACAATAACTAATTAAATCAATCATAGTATGAACAATAGGTAATAATATATAATAAGTAGAAGTATAACCTTGATAAAAATCAATATTCACTCGTTGCGATTTCATAAGCATTTCCCACCTTTTAACATTTCATAGTACGCTAAATATATTTTAGCCACACCGGAAAACATGATTTGGGTTTTCATAGTAAAAACGCAGCGTGTTCTGACACCTGTCATTCTAGTAACAAAATAATTACGTTTAATAATATCATCATGATGATTGTATTGATTAAAAAGTATTGATTATTTGATATTTACTTTCTATCTAAAGATATAATAACAGTCGTGTGTAACATCCTGGGTACCAGTTCATTTTAGTTGTATTTCGTACAAGCATTAAGTAAAAATGATATCCAAGAACTAAAAATACAATGAACACAAGGTGAATTCTGGTAAAATACAAAATAATTAAACTTGCAAGCCAAAAATTTCCCTTTTCTAGTAAATTCAGTGAAAGAAAATACCTGCTCGCATAATATTAAGTATATAGTGTATAATGAACAGCGAATCTGCTAACCTACAATTTACCTTTTAATGAAAGAAACTATTAATGATAGCTTTGAAACCTTAATTAAGACATTCTGAAAGTTTGATTAAAACCACATCACATATTTGATTTTTTTGCGATTTTCAGGTTGCGACTTTGCTTTAAAAAAACACAAGAAAATATGTAATAGTTTGAAAGCTATTTTATGCAGATTGAACGGCGTGAACACTGATGTGACCCATAAAAAATCCATGAGACTCGCAAACTTTTTAACAAAGATGGATGATTGATTTTAAACATAAACTAGCTAAATTTTATGGTAACGCATTTCTCATGGCATTGTCACTAAATTACAATCTCTCTAGTTGCTTTTCTACTTTATTTGGCGAAGAATCTAACTGTGACGTGCAATATTATATGGCGTTACAGAAGAATAACTAGCAGTACAAATATATCGAGATATACTTTTCTTTAAATCCGTTACATTTTATCGGCAAAAACTGGAGGGAGGCGACACTCTAAATTCAGAAGAACCACAACTATATAACTTTTTATATGCGAAGAAAGTTTTTTACTCAGTGCCTTCATTTTCTTTACTAACTTTCTTAACTAGCAATATATGTGCAGTAACTAACAATAATAAATTTATATTATAAATTCCGGTGCACACAGAACAGGTAAAGTTTATTTTGTATGCTTTCTTATAACGAGTAAATATTTATGGATAACTTATACTTTAATATCAACAATTAGATTGTGTCCATGTATAAATGTCAATCAAGAGAAGGTATGTGTGCTCTGTGCTGCCACAAAAATTGCTTTAATTAAGACAACAAACAACGCTAATCTAGAGCCAAAGTGAGAATTTAGGGGTCGAAGGGGGTCACGTTTAGAGATACAAATTAAAAGTAGCAAAATGCCCAAAACCCTTATTTTTTAGCCTAATAAAAAGTATGGGAAAATGGAGTCAGTATAATAGTTTAAAGAGTTTTTTATGTTAAATTTTTTTGTAAGAAAGAAAGGCAATTATGATTTCAGTTTATCATCAAAACCTCATCATCATCAATATATCATCATTTTTTAGGCTGAAACATACTTAATACTTTCCTTTTTTAAAGATTTCATGAACAATATTGATTTGAATATAACCGTCCTGTGTCCTGTACAAATTTTTACACAATACGGAAAAATAGAGAATGTATAGTGCATATAGAAAATGCGAAGGAGAGAAGATCAAGGAGGAAACTTAAATGATGGATTACTTTTTAAGAAAAATGTTTAGTTTCAAAGTTTACAATAACAGTTTCATCATATGATATAAACATACAGTACGAAAGTAGTAATATGATTATGATGATTATGATTGAAACGGAATATCTACTTTCTCCACAACTACCTTTCTATTGAATTTATGTTGATACTACCTTCTGATCTCAAAAAATGCTCCTAAAATTGTACATATGTAGATGTCTTTAAAAATCATGGTTGAAGAGATATTTCTGACAAATTTGTCAGCAATCGAATCGGTTCCAAATATCAAATTCCTAAAAACTCTCCAAAAACCATCAACATTGTCTTCAAATTTTTGTTTTGTGTAAATTTTTTTGTAAATGCATTTCCGGTGTGTTTGGTTCATTCAGTTTTATGGACTTAATTAGCAAACAGTATTTACTTAACACGAAAAAGAAAATTAGTAGGTAAGATATATCATTAATATATGGCATGCATGAAAGTTACAAAGTTTTCCTTTATGCAGAGTAAATAAAAAATGACTAAATTTTTATACGAAAGACTAAACATTTTTTGAATACTTTTTTATAATTTTTGCTGAATACGTTGCATCATCATCGTACAATTTTTAAAGATAGGGTGGTATACACATACAGCCACAAAAACTTGAGAAAAAGACAAGCAACAGATTTATAAACAGAGAAACTAAAAGAAGTTGAATATTTTTAGAAATGAATATTTAGCATTCACATTTTAATTAAACTTAGTTAACTATTGAAAAAGAGGTTAGTTTTATATCGCTAATGCATCTATTTAGTTTTTTGGATTGACTTGTTCTGTTAAGTAACTACAGTACAATTAATGTCTATACCTGAATTCTCAAATTTTTCTTTGTATCTAGTTTTTTTGTTTTAAAAGTACAGTATACCGTACAGTTTTGAAATATTTATCTTTTTCTTGCAGATATATAAAACGTAAGTAATGTAATAAGAAACCTTCTATCATCTCCAGCTAAGTGTTCTAATTTTTAAACAGTACTTTGTTATAGAATAACCAGTATATCATTTTTTTATACAAGTAACATTTAATGTAATAAGTAATAATACAGTTTTTTAAGTAAAATTGGTTTTTTGTGTGAAGCTCACGAGTTTTTTAAAAGTGTCTCATAGTTTTCAATTCTCTTTCCTTTTCAAATCACCATGAAAAATGCTTTATTTTGACAATCAGTATTTTTTCACTCTCTATTTTAATGTTAAACTGTTTTCCTCTTGCAAAATAAACAGTAAAAAATGGTCATCGTTGTTAAATTTTTGATTTGACCTAAAATGTGACTATTTCTAAAAAGTACAAAATCAGTTAAAATGTTCGAAAATGTCAAACTGTTTTGTGAGTTGAATAGTTTTACTTTAAAAAATAGTAAAACTGAATTACAATTCTATTGAGTTCACGTATAGTTCGGTCATTGTCTGAAAAATATTTGAAAGTGGGGTTTATATGAAGTGTGATGGGTTGGCTTAAATTGTATATTTCTTCTTCAAGTTAAAAAAAGAAAAATGATAAAAAAAGATGCAGTTTTGTGTGTGTGCAGAGTTTTCTTTTTATATAATTAATAGTTATACAACATGTAGCACTTGCTTGTTTTTAAACTTTTACATTTTCTCTTGGTGGATGTTTTGTTTTATTAATAACAGTAGTAGTTTAAGTAGTAATTATATAGATGATTAATATTTAATAATATCAGCACATGGAATAGCACACTTCTTTCTTAATACAAAAACAACACGACAATAAAATGATTAAGTAGATAGTTAAGACTAATGTAATAGCAGAGTAGTAAGTAGTAAACAGTAATTTCTCTTCACAAAAAAGAAACCACAATTTTTATGATCATAGCGTTCAGAACAAGTTTCAAAAAACACGGTCGGCTACGTTTTATCCGTACCACAAAAATGCATACATATATATTCAACAGAGCACATATATTATGCGCGACACATTAAAAGCAGAAAAATGATCATCAGTTGCATAAAATTGTTTTTTGTGAAAGTCTTCAAGAAAAAAAGAAAGAATTATAAATGTACCTTCAGCTTCACTGCGAAATATTCAGGCTCTCAATCTTTTTATTATATTGTATAATTATTTTACACAAGTTCTAATAAATATTGGCGGTACGTTGCAAGTTGATAAAATGGCTGAGAACTGAGAACCAAAAACTGATAGTTTTAACACGTTTAATAAGTCCTTAAAAAGTATTCTTATCCTTAAAATTACATAAGTATTCTTAATATACATAATAATAATCAGTTGTAATCTTCTTATCTTTTTACTGTACAATGTATAGTTTACAAAAGACTATTAAATGTTCTAAGGTTTAAATAACACAATCAATGGCAATATTACATTTTTTTGTTCGTTAATATCATCAGTAAAACTTTATGCTTTTTTTGTCCCTTAAAATTTAAGTAAGGTGTATTAAGGTCTATATATTTAGATTTATCAGAATAATAATAAAACTGTAATAATAATTAAGTTTTTTGTTTGATTTATTATTAAAAAGGTAAAGTGGCTAAGTAAAACTGGGGTTTGGAGAAAAAAAACTGTGTTTCTAGATATTCTCGGGTTTTTTAAAAGAAAGGCAGCGAACAAAACTCGACGAAGGCTTTTGGACGAGAGACAGGGAATAAATATATTTGTGTTTTTGGGGCATCTTGAGATAACTGGAGGTTTTTAATCATAGTATCGTGTTTGTATATATTAAAATCGGATATTTAATTTGGGTGGCTTTGAAAAGTAAAACTAAACCTATATATTTTACGGCATTTATGGTGCATTTTTCTAGTCTGACCTCAGATTAGTGTGTGCAGCAAATAAATTAATGATTCTTTTGTCTTTGTTTCTTTTTTACTTCACATTTTTTAAATGCAACTTGTAAAAAAATAAGTTGCATTTTATCATAATTCTTTTTTACATATTGTTCGACAGTTTTTATATCCTTTTCAGTTTTTCTCGCAAGAGTTTGTTTTGTGTTGACTAAAGTCTATATTGATAAATAAGTTATGTTGATGTTATTTTTAAATACGAATAATTGTTAAGTTCATCAAACTGATTATTTTTATGGCTACAGTCTACATTGTTGAATATAACCTGTCACTTTGATCGTGGGTGTTTTTTTCTCTTTTTTTCAAAACGATTTTTAATTAAATTACGTTTAGTCATATAAATAAGTTAAGTATAATTATACTAAGTTTATTATTGGAACATGTTTTCAATAATGTCACAGTTTGAAATTCATTTCTTACCTTATTCTCTTTTTCTTTCAATTTAAAAAGGAACACTACTCGCCTACCAAATTTTTTTAAATACAGTTTTCAAGTTAAGTGCTTTGTCAAAAAGAAATATGACTTGGTTTAGAATATTATATATTTATTAGTTGTTAAATTTTAAAGGATATTTTAGCAACTGTTTTTTCTTGATTAAGTGGTAAATATTTTGTGTTTATGGTAGATATATTTGAAAAACGTTTCTTTTCTCTCTTTATCAACTAGCTTCATAATAGCACACATAAAAGTTCTGGCTTTGTCTCAGTTTTAAATAAAAAGCTTTGGGAAGGATTATAACTGTATTATAATATTGTTGTATAAATGTTAAATTATAATATCAAATAAATAAATGCACAAATTAAAATCATTCTTTTTTTGTTTTTAAAACGAGGATAAGTTGGTTATATAAGAGGGATGTCGTGTGTGTTTGTGATTAATGTATATTTTGTTTTTTCTTCCTGTAGTAATTAACAAATATACTATATTAAGAAACGTATAGTATGCATACATATATATATTTAAGATTTAACGGGTTCTTTATATAGGTTTTCAATACATTTTCTTATCAGTACTTTGTGTATTCAAGAGAATAAATATGTGTAGAACTGTGATTTCCGTACACGTGTAAACTTTTTTTTACAAACGTATGTGATGTTTGAATGAAACAATTTGATACGAAAAAAAATTGACGTAACAATGTGTATATAAGTTTATATTTAAAAATTAAGTAGAATCATTCTTTTTTGAAGATTTTTTTTCATATAGTAAGATTGAAGGATGTACAATTATTACGTATTTACCAATTGTATAATATGTGTGTAATGTATAGATGTAGTACATAACATTTATATATTAAGTAATGTAATGTAGTAGTCGTCGAATTTTAAAATTGTATTTAAGTATTTATAATATTGATTTTTTAATTAATTATTACATAAAATTAACCCTTAGTTCGATGAACTTGGATTTGGGGTGCAAGCTGGCCAAGTGGTGGCCGAACCTGAGGATCGATGTAGATGGACCATTTGCCACTTTCCGTCTCGTTTCTGCCAAACACGAGACTCCTCACATTGAACTGTTCTGGCGCAGTGGGTGTGCCTAAAAAAAGAAGAAAATTGTAATAAAAATAAAGTGTGCGAATTTGGCAGTAAAAATTGAGATATTATTTTATATTATATGGGAAAAAGGGAAATAAAAAAGAGGAACTGCATCAGAAAGAAAAATATATGATTATGGTTATTTTTTTACGAAAGTGATAAAAAATGTAACGTACTTGTCAATAAATTGAACGAGACGAATGTAGGCAATTACAGCCGCCTCATCACCCAAAACATGAACGTGAGGATTGAGTATCGTCGTGTTAATACTTGATTTGCTAATGTTATTCTTGGCATTGTTTACGAGACTGGGTCCTCCCAAGTTGTCGAAATAGAACCTATGGAAATCCATGCCTGCCACTAGATTTCCCACACTCTCCGGCTCAAATGCCGTCATGTGGGGATCCACCAGTTTGCTGCAATATGAAACCATAAACAATATGATGGCGATATTCATACATTTTATAAACTTTAGATCCATAATGAAGACAATCTGCTTACCTGTATCCCTCAAAGTCTCCAGTGTTAATTGAATCCAGTAATTGCTCCGTCATTTTAATGATTTCTGCCTTCCTCGCTGTTTATTTCCAATGAAAAATAGAAAAAAATAACACATTCCATTAAATATTACATTCCCCCAATTTTTATCACAACTTCATCACATTTTTTAGTCATCATTATCACAGATTATATATACGCAAATATTATAGATAGCCATAAAAATGACCACGATACAGCATTATGTATTATAATTAAACATTGAATAAAAATCGAATAGATATATTTATATAAAGGAAGTAGTGCCATTTTATGCAGTGAAAAGGAATAAGAAAGGAAGTTTTGTTAAAAGAAAGACTTTCGTTTTTTGTCTCTTTTTTGTTATCAAATTTAAAAGTGTCTTTTGTATTTAAATGATGTAAGTAAATGATATGCATGTCTTTGTGATTGTGTTAGTAAGAAATATGTGTCTAGTGTGATTTGATTTTGCTATTATATTAGATGATGCGTGTATTGTGCTGGCTGGCACACACACAGAAAAAAAGTGTGTCTCACAGGTGCATATTATTCACAACAAAGCAACGTGTACAATTTTTTTCTCTCAATGTTAGACAAAGTCAGTTGAAAAATCTGACACGGAGACGGAACATCTAAAATTTATTTATCACACTGTCAATCAATTTAACTGTTTGTGTAAAAAAGTAAAGTTGGTAGTTTATTTTTTTGTAGTAGTGTAGGTTGTTATACAAATGAAATGTTATATCACCATATATATTTCTTTCCGTCTCTTTAAAAAAAATGTACTACTATGAACATTTCACATCAAGTCAAGCTAGAATTGTATGTAATATTTTTAGTTGGCTAAAAGATAGAGAGAGAGACAGATATAGAGTGTGAGAGATACTTACTCTCCAGAGAACACATTGACATGCTGAAAATTTCACTGCAAATACTCATGATATTCTTTTGACAACAATACATAGTCTATTTTAACTTGAGTTTAGGAAAAGAAGAAATAAATAAAAATCTCTGACGCACACTAACAAACAGCAACGCAAACACACGCAGAGAAAAATGAGATATAATACATACATAGAGAAATAAGTATGTATACTATATTTACAAATATACACACACACCTACAGCAAAATTGATGTTTAGTAAGTAAAAGTACAAAAGTGTGTATATATATATGAGAGTGAGTCAACAAGACACACGAACAAAAAAATAATAAAAATGAATCACACACTCACACACGGAGGATCTGTAAAGTAAGATTTTGATTTACTTTTAGGTAGATTGATTTAGTGTAAAAAGTAGTAGTATTTTGTGTAGTGAAGTGAGAGCTCTCTTTCTCGCCCTTTCTTTTTTCTTTCTCTCTCTTTCTCCTTTGAAAGATGAGACAGACATATTTTCATGTAGTACAACAACAGAGCTTTTCTGCTGGAATAGAAAAAAAATCAAAAGGAAAAAAAATATGAGTAAATTGACAAGAGAGATGGAGGAAAAAAGGGTTAAGTATAAGTAAGATTATAAAAAATACAAGTTGACACAAATAAGTTGAAGTGTAAATTTGTAGAATAAACCGAAGAGAGAGAGATGTTATTAGACAAGCGATGCAGAGAGAAGGAGGAGAAAATGTCATGTAAAGAAAGAGGATGAGGGAGGAGGATGGATGTTTTCTTGTTGATGATCATGTTGATCTGGTAGATGAGATGACGATCTCGATCATCGGTGGTGGCATGGTGTGGGACGTGGACACGTCAATACTATTATCCTGGATGGATGGAGTGAGAGACGAGCTTGCAGAAAAAAGTCGACATGCTTTTTTCTTTCTTTTAGTTATAATGGGCATGCGGGGATACCGGTGCGGCGTGATCTCGCTTTTATAAGTTGGGCAAGCGGCGGATAAAATATGGATGAATGAAAGATGTATTTTTTTTGTGAAAAAAATATAATGATTATCAAGAAAGAAAATAGAAAGCGAACCAAAAGTCAAAAAAGATAATTGCGAATGATGCAAAGTATAGTGAAAAGAGAAAAAATACGAAAGAAAAAAACAGTCTTTAGACAAAATCATTAAAAAGAAAAATAGTGAAAGTAAAAAAAAATAAAAGAAAGTAGTGAAAAGAGAAAGAGAGAGAAAGAGCAGAGCGGAGAAAAACAGTATAGATTTTGATTACAATTTTTAAAAAAGAATATGAATTTTTGGGATTTTATATGTAATGTATTGAATGAATAGAGAAAGCTGGGTGGGACACGTGCTCATGCTGTTTTTTTATAATCAGTTGTCTTTTTGTGTGTCGCGTGCGTGTATATACTGTGTAAGCTTTGAATGGAGATAGAGACGATATATGTGTGTGTATTTTTTAAAGGATAATTTGCTTTCGATAAAGTGGCAGTGATTAGAAGTGTTAATTGAGTGTTTTTTTTTGTTTTTTTGATGATGGGGTGGGCTACCTGAAAGAAGAGAAGAGGTGCCAGTGCTGTTGACAAGAGAGGTGGTCGCTGCAATTCCTCCACCTCCGCTTCCACCTCCACCACCTGCTTCCCCACCACCGCCACCCATCATCATCACAGACGTAGAATCAAGTTCGGGATTTGAATTGGCATTATCATTATTGGCATTGTTGTTGGAGATTTTGGCGGCGGCAGCAGCAGCAGAAGAAAGCGCAGCAGAGAGAAAAGAAGAAGGCATAAATGATTTACTGGGATTGGGATTTGCCGGGGGTGTGTTTAATTGCACAGTAGGTACAACAACAGACGGCAGGAACGCTGCCGAAGCCGCTGCGGCAGCGGCACCCAAACCTCCTCCACTACCACCACCACCACTACCTGTACTAGCTCCCACTGTACTACTACTTACAAGCGTGTTTGCTACCAGAGATGTCAAACTATTTGCACCACCACCCGACGAACCCGTAGTACCACCACCACCAAGACCACCACCTAAGCCCAACCAGCAACTTAAAATCATCATTCCATTCCAAAATAAAACAAAATAAAAAATAAATAAAGTGAAAATGTAGCACTGTTTTTTTCTTTGTCCCCAATTTTTCATCTTTCTAAATTGTTAAGTGAATTCCCACTCAACCGTTCCTTCATTAATCTTTCATTGTTCCTAACTCTATTCCTTACGAAATCAAAGTACTAAAACGACACGACATACGTCTTAGGTACCTACGTATATCCTTTTTCTATCTACCATATTTACTACGTCCCAAGACGAAAATTATTGAAAGTGACGTGACGGAAACGTGGCAGGATTTTTTATGCCATGCAGTTATTTTCATCTCTCACATTTTAACCTGCCATAAGGAATATATGGGACAGTAAAACAAGAAACACTTCAGGGTTTATTTAATATTATCAAGTAGTTAAAAAGCATAAAAAAGACACTTGAAACTTTCCAACAACTCATTAAGGGACATTTTTTTTATTTTTCAATCGCAGTTTACAACACATTATTAAGTCACGCATCCATAACTTGATTAACGTTTGCCCTTTTCAGGAGAAAACTTTCAAATCTAAGAAAGCGCAGTATAATATTCCATCATGTTTTTTTTCAAAAAGCGCCTAAAGCATTCGGCTTCAGTGTGTAAAAAAGTTTATTATTCGACAAGAAGATGTGCGCATAAAGAACACGAAAATGGCATTGGCAATAAAAACTGGTAGTTATAAAATATGTATGTATTAAGAATGAAGGAACACGACGAGCGAAAAAAAATAAACTGAAAAAAGAAACAAACAGATAGATAGAGAGATAGCGAGCAAACACGTTGAGCTTCTCCATCTATCTCGAAACTGAAAGTACACAAAACTGTGCCTTTTTTGGAATTCTAACTCATTATAGCCTACTAACTATAGCGTCTACCTATGTTACTATCTAGCCTACATATTTTTTGGGATAAACGGGAAATGTTCCCTAATAACAACGTTATCATGGTCATCAAAGAAAAGTGAGAATGGCAAATAATGAAAAAAGCTTTCAAATAAAATGAAACACTCAACCAACCCAACTGGAACACCATAATTTTTTCAGCTTATCTAACTCTAAAGCTACAAGAGTCACACGCAATTTTTTTTTTAAATTAGAGATACAGCGAAACAATTTGAGTAGCAGTAGTAGTACAGCAGCGGTATAAAGATGAAAATTTTTGAGTAAACATAATGATCTTTCATGATCATCATCATCATCCCGGATTATTGTTATTTCTATTATTATTTATGATGCAATAAGACAAAAATAACAGACTATGAGAAACATAGATAGTTTTACAGAGATAGACAGAAATAGAGAGAGAATATTATTGCAAAAAAAATTGGATGCATTGTTATTATTATTTGTATTGCTTTGTAAGTAGTAAATATAGCAGAAGAACAGTAGCAGCAGTAGTAGTGGTAGTAGTAGTATAATGATAGTAATAACAACAGTATTATTATTAGAGAGAGAGAGGAAGAAGGAGGATTTTCATACGAACAATTTCAGCAGCAGCATTGCAAATTGAAATATTTCATGTTGCTTGCAAATTTCCCTGCGGGAGATTGAATAGAAGGCCATTGCAAACAACAATATGATGTTTTTTTCTCTTTGAATAAGGCATTTTCTGTTTGTTATTAAATTTGGAGACCACTGCAGCAGCGGCTTTAGTATAATTTTTTGTTATTTTGTAATCAAAAAAACACATGCAGTTGATTAGCAGCTGCATTATTGCAATTTTGTTGTTGTTTCGCATATTTTTTTAAGTTAATATTCTTTTTCAGCTTTAAATTGATTAATAAGTTGATTATTATTCAATTGGTGGATAGATTGCTTTTTTTGTGTGTAAATTATTATTGTATTATTGATTTTTTTTGGGGTACGGTACCTTCCGCCGATTGCAAATCTCTCTGGATGACGGTCGATGTCCGATCAATGTAACCGGGTCCTTTAGTATTTTTATTGTTATGGCCAGGCGAGGACGAGCAACTCATGTACAAGTCACACTCTATTTAATTAGCATATATTAGATCATACGGCGATTATTAATTATGTGATTTTTTTAAAGTAGCAAAAACAATTTTTGTTAAAGAATTTAAAAAAGATTTTCTCTTGCTTCCATCTAAGAAAATAAAATTTCTCTGCTGAAAGTTATGATGATATTTACAAATATATATAGTTATTAAAGATATATAGATAGCCCGACAACCACAAAACCAACCACCTACGCACTTTTGAAGAAAAAAGGGAAAAGTATTATTTTAAGGCAACTCTAAGAATCTAATAGGTAGAATGTAATATATTTTTTATCAGCTCACCCCACAGCTATTAAAAAGATAATAAAAGTGAATAAATAAAAATCACACACAAAAACACACACGTACGAAGGTAAAATGAAATGAGAATACCAATCAAATCTCTAAAATCAACTTCAACGGTAGTAAGTATACAAGGTGGAGAGATAGTAGAAGTGACAGTGACAAACTTTCTTTTTTTTACGAGAAATTGAGAAACAAATGGTAAGAATAATAAAGAAAAGTATTCCAGGTCAACTTGGATTTTTCATCATCACCTTTTTCTCATTTTATTTTTCTCTAATAATTTTTTCTGCTGTCTACAATTTTTTGGTTTTGATTTTGATTACTTTCTACAATAAACGTATACGTATAATTTTTTTAAATGTATTTTTAGTACTAATTTTTTTTTCTTCGCTTTTCATTCCTCTTCTTTGGATGTTTTTCTATACGATAATATATTATTATCCAAATAAGTATAATAATCTCATCTACCCGTTCAACGTATTTTTTTCAGCTCTTTCTTTGTTCAGTTTCTTGTTGTACTAATAATACTGTAATTAGATACTAATACTTCACACATCACAATAAAATAACAAATAAAATCAGTTGTCTACATCTTGAGAAGGTAGCAGTAATAGTAAAAAGTAAATAGGTGGTACTTTTTTCTACATAATATTTTTCCATCAATAAGATTGATTATATATTTTTGGTGTGATATTATAATATTCACTATTCAGGTAATAAATAATAAGTATTGTATACAGAGAACAGAAACCCTAAAGAAAATAACAGAAAAAATACTAAACCAGAAAGAAATCAGAAAAAGCCAAAACAAAGTGCATCGTTTTCGTGCAAAAAAATGAATTGATATTTCGCGTTTGATATATTTTCTTTTTTGGAATTTCTATGAAAAAATATTTTTGGCAGATGCTAAAACAAATAAATAATATATTATTTTTTTGATATTTTCTTCTCAAATATCAACAATATCGAATGCCCACATAACTTCATCCCACTAAAAACATTATTTTTTTCTATTCAGACTACTCACTAAAAAGATATTTACTAATATATATATTTTTTGATCTACTACAAGTTTTCTAGCATATCATACGTAAAAGTAGCAGCAGAGAGCATGATCATTTTAGATAGATATATCATATACGTTCAGCAGCGTTTATATAGATATTAATAGAGAGGTATAATATATTATTTTTAGATAATATATGTATTCAGTTTTTACTGTAAGTAGTAGTACGTTACAGTGGTCTAATGGTTTTACACGTTTTCTACCAACAACATAATATATGTTTATAATACAGAGAGATAAGTAGTTTGTGTGTGTATTAGATATTAATATTTTAATATAATCATGAATGAAATACTGTACAAATACTGCTGTCCAAATGTACTTAGAGTTTGGAATGCACAAAAAAATGCTGAAAGTATGTGAAAATGGGAAAAAGCTAAGCTAAAGTGTAAATTTCTTTCTTGCATGATCTATGATTTGAGTTGCATTAAAAATAGCTAGGTATACTCTGCATGTGCTGTCAATTTCATTTGCTATTTTACTTTCTATAAGTGTTATGTTATGTCTACTACTTTGTTGAACCTACGCTTTTTTCTAAATTTGTGAAATTTGGTGCGATTCTATTTTCTATTAGTCTAGACTTTACAACAGCACAAACACGCAAACTCACTGATTCTCTTACTTCTCCTAAACATCAATGGGATGGTTTATCTAGTTTATCTTTTTTTATATATTATCCAATCGTAAAGATTCTAAAATTCAAATTGACATTTGTACATTTTTATGCATAACTTTCTACTTTCTACAGTTACATGTATGGAATGGAATGAATATTTTATATTTCCACTGTACCATATCGTACACCACCGACAAGTATACTAAATAATATACAATACCTATTTGTACACTTACTTAAGTCATTCCATTATATATTAATTTTTTCTACATAATAGTTAGAGGTATGCGTAGGTTTTTATAGATTATAAGAAATTCAACAGCAGCAGTACTGTACAGTAATAATAATATTTTTACACACATACACACACACAAACAAGAGAGAAACAAGACACGTACAACACACATAATCAAAAATTGGACGGTGTCCTTTACCGTTTTGTTTTTAGATTTTTTAATATAGATTTTGTTCTTCGCCAGGCCATTTACTAATAAGAAGATATATAATACGTTTTTGCATATGAGAAATTCTTTTTTACTAATGGACGCACATAGAGAGAAATAGAGACATAAATAATATTAGGCTTATTATTTATAATGGACAGAGCACACTGACACGAATTGTTTGTGGTACAATATGTAATTTACTGGGACAATATAATATGAGTAACAACAATAAAAACAAAGAGAGACAGAGAAAGAAGGATTGCATGACGTATGGCATGACAAAGAAAATTTAGGGAGACAGGCACAGACAAATATATAGAGAAAGAAATGTGGGAGTTTGGGACATGGGAACGACATAAAAAAACGGCACATAAGACAGCTGTATGAATTTTAGAATGGACTCACTTACAAATATAAGTAGAGAAGGAAAATTGAGTAAAAGCGATTTCCGTTTTTTTTTGTAAGAAAGACATATTTTAGACTTTCTCGTGAGAATACTTTACTTAATTTTTTCTTCGTGAGACTTTCACTTTCCTTCGGTTTTTTTGGAAATCTTAAAAAATGAACCGTATTTACATATGAGCAATAGGCAGTTTTTTAGAGAAGACAAGAAGATAGAGTGACACAGATAATAAATATACGGATAGTTAAATAGATAGACAGAGATTACTGCATGGAAGGAAGGTACCTGCTTGAACGGCTGCATAATAATTTTTTTGCTTAATAAATTCCGTGGTTAGGATTTTTACACTTAATTGTATTAGCATTTAACAAGTTTAAAAATGCAATGCAAATTGACAACTTTGATTTAAACTCAAGAGAAAGAGAGAGAGGAGCATTCTAAAGAATATATTGCCACGTGACCTTTATAATTGGCACGGGTGGAAAATTCGGTGGTAGTAGTAGCCAAGTAGCCCAGTAAAAAGAGTAGTAGTTTTATCGAGCGACAGCAGATAAGATAGAGAGATAGAGAGAGAGAGAGAGCGGTGGTGTATATATTATAGATAGACAGATTTATAGGTGCCCTTTGGGGTCACACACAATACGAATAATAGTTATGTGAGGTTGGGGGACTGCCACCAAAATATAGATGGGTTTTTATGTTGATGTGTAAATTACGTTTTAGTTTGTTGTTTTTTTACGAATTTTCGTATGCGGTTAATTTGTTTTTAGTATATATATTATACATAGTATATGTAGTAATATGCATACATGTATGTTAGAATACATTTCTGTTAAACTTTTTGTTGCAAAGGAAATGTGACATTACAATGGCATGGTATATAAAATATATGGCTTTGTTTTCATTTCAGAGAGAGCGAGTGTGTTAAAAATCCGGGTTTGGGGGATTAAAAGGGATTCGTAATATTAGCGAACGAATGGAAACATATTTTTTTGCAGGTATGGAAGTAAGTATACAGAGTTGTATGAAATACAGGGAGAAAAATAAGCGAGATTGAAAGGCTGAGAAAGAAAAAAAGCGAATTATATGCTGTCATACTATTTTTTCAGTATTTTCAGAAGATTAGTATGGAGATTTTTAGATTTGTTGTTGTAGTACACACATGTCATCGTATCATGTTACGGTTTTATATGATGCACTTGGCAATTTTTATAAATGTATTATATTTTTTATCCATGGTTTGTTTGTAGTATTGTACCATAGATAAGGTGATTTATTTATTTTTTTATGTAAAAGTTAACAAGTAAAATGTTGTTTATTTTTGTGTGAATGGATATTTTTTGGAGAAAGTTGATAAGAGTAAAAGGAAATATTGAGAGAAGAGAAAGATTGAGCGAAAGAGAGAACACTTGAAAAGTGAAAGCTGGCAATAGAATAGTATAAATTTTGCCATTGTTTTTGTATACTTGAAAATATTGTAGTCTGGTGCCATGATATAATTATTTAAAAGAGAAAAAGGTGTTTTGATATATTTGATACATAAAAACTGTCATGCAATTGTGAATAGATAGAAATATGGAATATATATGTGTGCTTTTTCAAAGAGAGATAATTACTTTGGGAAGAGTTTCCCTTAAAATTGTGAATAAAATGGGTTTAAAATACACAATATTGAATACGGGTTGTGAATTTGGTTTGATTTAAAGTTAAAAGTGTAGTAGCAACATCAATGTACCGAATAGATAGTAAGTAGATGTGTAGTGGATGCATAATAAGGGTAAAGAGTGGGTTTGTGGGGCAATTTGAGAAAATGACACTAAAAAGTCGTAAATGCAGATGATGTCCATACGAAAGCCTTAAATATTATAACAGGGTGAGAAATGCTGGTGAAAGTAATGAAAATTACTTTAAAATATATTGATATTATATAAACACTGAAAATAGGGTATTCATTGTTGGACGGTGTCTTATATCCTCCTGCTTTCTTTTTTAGCAATTCACAAATAATTACGATTCACAAAGTTTTTTTTTCAACTTCCAACATTTTTTTTCCAAAATAAGCGGCAAATTATTCTAGAGACTATTTTTTTTTGTTCAACAGAGCCGCGTAGTTTAGTTAATGCAGTCAATACCCTAGTTTCATTAGTAAAATATTACACTAAACGTAATTTAAGAGTAAAGCCGACTGCATAGTAAAAACAAAGGATGCAAAAATGCAGTTATAATGAGTATATATATAGATTTGTGTAGGTACGTGTAAAGAACCATTTCATTCAACGCAATCACTCACATCAATTATATAATAGATAGTTTAATAATTATGAAGTATTTAATTAGATAGAATTAAAATTAATAAAGAGAAAAAACAAATTTATAGCAACATCCTTTCAGCATTCCGGATTAGGAATTAGTTTGCAGTGTTATAAATTACAATAGATAGAAAGAAAATAGAGAGAGAGAGAGATATAATTCAATATATTATATTAGTCATACAATTTAAAGATATAACTATGTAATAATTATTTAATGTTATGCAAACAAGCGAAAAAATAAAACCATTTCCAGATAAATATAGCAATAAGAAACACGATTCGACATAAAAAGTAGAAAATAATTCATTCCCAAGAAAACGATAAGGATAGCAAAGACAAAAATAAAAAACCTTTTTAACATATCAAATTAGAGAGAAAAAACACCATAACAAAAATAAAAAATAACATTGGGAAAAAATCATCCCAAAAAAGAGGAGTAAAAATGATTGTGTAACAAAAAGCAAAAAAATATTTATATTTTTCATGAAATTCCCCCGTAGTTTTTTTCTGAAGATCTATTTACAAAAACCTGCCTTGCGTTAAAGATTGGGTAAAAGTAGTAAAATTCAATACAAGTGAATGTATATCATATTCAATTTTACACACAAAAATATGTACAACAACGAGCTACCAAGTAATATAAGTAGTAGTTCATATTCATACTCATCATTTCCTAAATAAAAAGGTTATCACACCCTTTTTCTTTGTAAGTATACAAACTGTATTTTTTCTATTATAATAATACGCACAAATGTTTTTTTGCACAAAACACGAATACAGAGAAACCAAGTTAAGTAAAAGTAATACCTATTTTATCATATTCATCATCACAAGTAAAATAATTAGTGAAGTTTTTTTGTAAAACTAGGATAACCCTTTTTTATAGCTATTTTACTATAAAGTATTATCAAACAAAACTCATTATCTCTGATTCAGTTAATTATACAAACCATTATATTTTTTCTTGTAATTCATTAAAATGGTTAGTAAAAGTAAAAATTAATAAAAATTGTTCCCACACAATTAATTAGAACATCAAAAACATGGTCATTTTTTGCATAATATTTTCTGCTCCAGAAAATCGTTTTCTAACAAAAAAAAAACTTTAAAAAATGAAATAAACTTTATCAAACTGGTATGCTCACTTCGTGGAAAACATAACTCAGGTTCGCAGTATTATTCTACGGGAGGTAAAAAGTTAAATTGTTTTAAAAAATGTTATGCTTTCAAAAGTAAAAATTTCAAAAAAAAGTATCGTTTTTCATGGGTTTTTATGGTGCATGTCTGAAAGTCAGCAAAACTCTACCTACTTTTTACTGATAATAGTACAATTACTTTTTATCCAAATCCAAATATATCTTTGCTACTACTTGTATAACCAATTCGACAAAACTTTCTACTGATATATATAATTATCATACGTACGTCCTACTCATTTTTTCAGTGTTTTTTTCTGACTTTTTTTTACTAATGAAACTTTTAAAACGTAAGGGGACAGAAGAAGGAACAATATAACAACAGTAATAAAACGATGGAGTGAGAACAAAAATATTAGAAATTTTGTTAAACTAGAGAGAAAAAAGTTAGAAAAAAGTTTTTTATTTTAACTACAGAGGAAATATAACTTTGTTTGCTTTTTTTCTAAAAATAAGAGAAAAAAGTGGGATGAGATATAAAAGAGAGAGAGAGAAATATATAAATTATTATTGTGTAGTAGTATTTTTTTTACTTTGAACAAGCAAACCGGATTATTTACGAAATTTGTTACGTTATTAAAAGATAGATATATAGAGATAATTTTTTTTACAGATAAAGAGTAAATTCTATAAATAGTAGTAGAGTAACGATAAAAATAAATATAGATGAAAGGATATAAGAATTGAAACTTTTAATTTCATAATCATATTTTTTGCAGTTTTTTTTAGTTATTTTTGCAAAGTAGGTAGGTATTTGACTACACAAGAGATACGAAATTCATATTATGGAAGAGCAGAAGAAGAAATATTTTGTAATAATGGCGAGAAATATATTTTTAACAATACTAATTATATATTCATTTATAAGTTAAAATATACGTGTTAGGTTAGGTTGTTAAAAAGACAGAGAAAAAAGAAAATTAAAGAAGTGATTGAAATGGAATTACTGATCAGATCAGTACTAACCTTTGACGTCATCATCTTCAATGGTTGTGGAAGAGTCAGTGGACTCCTTCACTTGTGAACCGGATGCTGAGGTGAGTGAGCCTGCTTCACCTGCTTTCTTGTTCACTATGCTCCGGGCTGTGTTTTTTTTTTGGGGTAAAAAGGGAAACAAAAGAACATTTTGTTAGAGAGAAAAGTAAATATAAATATTTTAGAAGCGTATCAATTCACAATCAGAATATACATATATGCATATCATGTGTACATCTATAGCCATATGTTATGCTAGATAAAAACAATAAGTTGAAAAATTGATTGGTGTTTAGAGAGCAAATTATTTACTGGAGAAGTTTCTGGTGGCAAGCATTGTAGTAAGGATGGCTCCCTTGAGTTTCCTCCTTGCATTGAATTTCTTGAGACAGTCCACAGTCTCTTGTCTGTGCACCAGGCTAGCCACACGTTCTCGTTGCTGCAGAAAAGAAAAATAGAACATTCCAATTTTGATCAGAAAAAAACCCAGACATACATACATAAAATTGAGAAAATAAAATGAAGAAACATTTCTCCGCCAACTGAATATAGATTGGTTGAAACAGAAATTGTATTTGTTTTTTCTTGGGTTTCGGTTTATACTAAATAGAAACTTTGAGAAAAGGAAATTGAGAAAATAAACTTACGCAAATCCAGGGGTGCTTAAGAGCCTCTGTTGAGGTAATTCTCTTGTTGGGGTTGACAGTGAGCATGAGGTTGATAAGATTCTTGGCCTCAGCTGTGACCGTATCCCACTCAGGGCTTGGATAGTCATAAGCACCTGCTTTGATCTGAGCGTACAGTCGATGTTGGTCCTCATCCCAAAATGGAGGATAACCCACCAACAAAATATATAGAATCACACCTGTAAACGTAATTGACAAAGTAAATAACAAAATATAATCATTCTGTCACGACAATCATGTAGTTCCACTTTACAAAATGGTAATACATTTCAACATTTGCCATCTTCATGCTTTTCATTTATTTTGCGCATGCATATACAATACATTATGTGTACATATTTATGCATTGTCATTTGAACTTACCACAGGCCCAAATATCAACAGGCTTTCCATAGGGCTCCTTCTTGAGCACTTCAGGACTCAAATATCCTGGCGTTCCGGCAAAGCCGAACCACGCTTGTTGCTCTCCTTGTACCTCTATCGCCAACCCAAAATCTGCTAATTTCACTGCTGCACCTTTCTGCTTACTCGCCAGCAATAAATTCTCAGGCTATAACAGACACAAAACAGAAAATAAATGTAAATTAACACCAATTAACTCAAATCACTTTAACAACAAACTAAATTAAATCTTTTCTATCGAAATAATCCATTTGTCACATCACAAGTGAAACCCTCACCATCACCATAAACTACTTTCATTATTAAATCAGTATTCCATATTAACATGCATACAATATGTGCATAATAAGTGGTCATACTACCTTCAAATCTCGATGAACTACTCCATTCGTATGACAATGATTGACACTCTCGAGGATCTGTTGAATGCAATGACTAGCATCTGCCTCACTATAAAATTCACGAGCTACTATATCTTCAAACAATTCTCCTCCCGTTACTCTGTTCCACGAAAGAAAAAAAATCAAACAAAAATACAAAAAAACATTACAAATCATTTAATATATATTCACTCATTTCGTTTTCCCATTTCGATCATAATTCACATTCCCATGTAATTTATTCATAACATATTTTTTTGCATTGTATGTTTTATATGTTGAGTTTTATGTGAAAACGTGTTACTTACAAGTCAAAAACGAGGTAATGGAAACTCTCTTCTTGGATACTATCATGAAGTCGAACTGTCACGTTGTTTCCACACAGACAGACAATCAGGGTAATAGACATGGGTAAAAGTACGCAGCAATTTTCACGGTTGTAACAAGATAAAAAAGGGAGAAAAAAGAGAAAAAAATCCGTAAGTCTCAACACAATCATAAGGTTTTGCTCTACATTTTGCACAAATATACATACATACATATACCATACCACACACACACACGTTTTTATCTTTTTCTCTTTTCTGCCTTTACTCCAATTTTGCATACATTACGAAACAGATAAATGAGTTTTATGAAGAAAGACACCTCCAGACAGTGAACAAACAAGCCAGCATGTTTTTTTTTGCTCGACGACGACCCAGAGGAGAAAAGAGTTGCATTGCAACATATCATCCTATTATCCCTAAACATCCACCCTTCTTTTCGTCTCTCTCCTCCTATTATATTATTATAGGGTGTGTAGACTGCAGACATACATACCACCACATTAAATCCGATTACTTTCTTTGCAAACAATGTAGGCTTTTTGGAAAAAGTAAAAAGTGAGTACATCGCATCAAGCTCATCACTCGCCCTGCTGCTACTGTACGTGCCTTTGATCATGATTGTATGATATTGATGATGATGTATTGCCGCAGTTAACACAAATATTATGCTCCTTTCCTCTTTATTATAATCCTGTTACATCGATATTTTCTTTGCAAAAGAGTTCAACTAAGCTTGCTATGACCGTTTTCTCCGTGATGGTGAAACAAATGGTCACAAAAGATAGCAAAAAAAGGAAGTGGACATTTTCATATGCTTACATTCTTAAATGCTTTTTTATTTCAACATCAATGTGGCCCCTGATGTTTCATGTAGATAGTTACTATTTTCTCGCTCTGTGTCTCTTTTTTCTCTCTAGAGGACTACATAGAAGGAGCGAGTCAATCAGCCGTCAACCTAAATAAAAAAACAACAGGAGAAACCTGCCAAGACGTAAAGCTATCTATGTTCATTGTTCCATATATTTTTTATGAAAGTAATGAACAGCAAAGGCTAGTTTTTTTAGACTACCACCCACCGCTGATGTAGGTATATCTATACCTGAGAGCCTTAGTGCACATTGTCACCATCATCCCTAAGCTCAGTGGATAGTAAATGGGAACTGACAATGAAACGGTGTTTGTGTGTGGAGGGTTCGTCTGGAAGTGGTGGTGGTGGTGGAAGGGAAAAGAGTTTTTTATCAGAGCTGGACACACATTTCATGCAACATGACATGTAATGTACTGCACTGGAGGAATGTAATGGAAAATAACTGCCACTATTTACTGACTACCAGGAAAACTGGTCAAGCGATAGTGAAGACCATGTCCAATATCAATAAGATGTGCATATGTATGAAAAACATGACATTTTATCATTTCCATCATCATCATCATCATCGCTTGGATTCATGCATGAATGCACTCATTGGCTATTAAAAACGTGTCGTATAAAAATGTATGCATACATGTATTCAGTATACACACATGTTACATGTTTGAATGGATGGCAATATATTATTAAGTGGCGAAGCCACTTATTAACTTCACGATGTCCGTCTGTCCGTCTGTCTGTCCGTCTG